>WEIV01016645.1:91922-118767 GCA_013390005.1 Calyptomena viridis | reverse complement strand
CTTCAGGGCTAAAAAAATCCAAAATAAGGTAGCTGTGAAAAAAAAAAAAAAGCATCTTCATGTTCAGTTTTTGCACTAACAGGTATAGTTACTATATCTATTTAATGTTAATGCATACTAATTGTATAAATATACCTTCTAGAATTCTGGCCTAGTGCTGTCTTCTACAGGTATAAACTTTACTTATAATCATGTCAAATATAAACTAGTAAACATAAATCAACTATTTTCTATTAAATTAACTGTCTCTTGTTCAGTACACCTACTCAAAATAACCAATTGTTTATTGAGTAAGCTTAATAGAACCTTAAGACTTTAAAAACTGAAATTGTAACAGGCCTGTAAATTATTTTATTTTAATTGATTTTTTTATTTGGAACAAGCAAATTTGGAAGTAACTGACCTTTGAGTTATAAAACCATTTCTGCTTTAGATCATATTGTTAATGAAATTCCATTATAATGAGGGTAACATAGCAACTATANGTTGCTGATGTGATATATAGCAGACAAAACAACCTGATATACATATATAATTTTAAAATTTTTGGATTGTCCCTCCGTATTTGAACTCTACATAAAAGAAAAGAAATAGCATAGTCTAAATTTTATCCCTTAGTAATTTAATTTTTAAAATAACTTCAAATTCTCTTCAGGTATATTAACTAACTACTCAAAGTTCTATGCTATTTTCTCAAATCAAACAGGCAAACAAAAATGTTGCCAGTAAATGCATTTTGAGTTTATACCCTCCTTTAAACAGTGATTATAAGTATTTACCAGGATACTTCCAGAAACTAGTATATGCAGCCTTTCATTGGTATTTCAACATAACTGATTGCAGTGGAAAGAAGGTAAAACTCTAGAGCATGTGTGTCTGCTTATGTTCTAAATGCCCTATACAATGCTTGCATTGTATCATGCTCCTGGAATGTTTGAAACTGTTGGGTTACTGGCACTAGAAGGAAGAATTTCATCTTCCTGGACAGAAGTGAACGTCATAAGTGTTAGTGGGACACAGGCATGCTGCACAGCTTTCCAAAACAACAAACTGCACTGCCTCAGTAACTAGAAAACTGGGATTACAAGGAGTTGAGCCCGTCTGCTTTCTCACAATGCACAGCAATGTATTTTGGAGTATGAGAGAGCAATGTACACAATATCACAGCAACAGCGTTCTTGTGCAGCATGAATTTAATTAGAGGCCAGCATTGGAACCCTTCCTTCTCATATGCACATACTATTTATTTGGATATGGCTGATTTCTTTTGCAAAGGGAAAGAAGAAAAAACATTAGACACGCCATCAAAGTATTTGCATGTTGGTTTCTCTTGGAAGAGGACTGACTTCCACTGATAAGGGAGAGTGCAGAACAGAGGCTTTCATAAAGAAATGAACACCTAAGCATCAATCTGTGTTCTTGATGCAATGCCTTTGGTCTTTTTCCATAGTGATCCACATTACTTTATTGTAATGAATAACTCATCCTGAGAAACCCACAGGGACAGTCCCTCCCTTCATTGAAGGTATTGGGACATTTGCCTGTAACTTCAACAGAGACAGGAATTAGTCATTTATTCTCTGCCATTGAAACACATAAAAGCTTGACAAGTCTATAAATTGGTAGTTTCATAATTTTCTTCTTATTTTAGAATCTATTTTCACATGTTCAGAGTTTATATCTTCAATAAGAAAACTTAAGTAGACTGTGCTACTTATTTAGAGTCTTGGACACTATGAATAACTCTCTCCTGAAGTAAAGTATTTTTCAGAGACTAATATTCTACAGGAATTGTAGTACAGGCTGCATTATTTATATATTTCTTAAAAGACAAAACTTCCCCTTTCTTTTAATGGATGTCATCAAGTGAAAACCAGAATAGCTTCAATCACATCTTGTAATCTTACAATCCAGCTATAATGTTGAACAAGTTTGTTTCTCACAGTCTTCCCTTTTTTCTGGTTAAATGTGCAACTGACTGCTATTTTACACTCTCTGCAATTAATAGAATTGGGTGATACAGGATATAGGATACAGGAGAGATAATGAAACCCAACCACAGAAATGCTTTGAAGGAGGCATTCATTCCCCCCTTTGGAGGAGTATTTAGGAACATTCGCATTGAAAGTTCAAGTGCATCTCAGCTTAAATAATCCTTGCAGTGTTGAATATTATGAAAGAGTGAACTTGGTTTGCAACACTCAGGAAAGAAGTTTATTGTTTCATTATGTGACTGCTAATTTAATATTCTCTTACAAGCTTAAAAATAGACATTTTCCTGTCATTTCCTTTAAAAGCATGCTTGTTTGACTTCTCTACCTAAAAGGTACAAAAAAAAAAAGGTACAAAGAGCAGTTCTCTGTATGCAGAAACACTGTTTTTTCTGGCAGTGATAAAGATTTGTTATATTTGGAATACGTCACATTCATTATATTTTTGCAGGAGTTTTTCAAAGTTACCGTACCACATTACAGAGTTACCACAAAATGAAGGAGGTTGGCCAGAACCTCCTGAGATCATCTAATTTAACTCTTCCTTCTCAAAGCAGAGTCAGCTGGAGTAGATTAGGACAATGCCTAATTACGTTCTGAATATCTGCAAGGTTGGAGACTTCACAGTTTCTCAGAGTAACCTGTGCTGGCATTTGACCACCCTCGCAAAAAAAATTTTTTTTACATTTCAAGTGAATTTCCTGCATTTTAATTTGTGCCTTTTGCCTCTTTCACTTGGCATTGCTGAAAAGAGTCCAACTCCATCTTTGTTACATCTCCCTATCAGATTTCTAGGTACATGATGAGATCCCCCTAAGCTTTCTCTTCTCCAGGCTGAACAGTCCCAGCTCTCTCAGCTTGGGCCTCATATGAAAGATGCTTCAGTCCCTAAATCATCTTTGTGGCCCTTTGTTGGATTTTTCTCCAGAATGTCCAATTAATACTAGTATCAGGGAATCGAGCACTCCAGATATGTCTTACCATGGCTGAGTAGAGGGGAAGGATCCACACTTCAACCTACTAGCAATGCTCAGCAGGCCAGGAGGCTGTTGGCCGCATTTGCCACAGGGGCATGTTGGTAGCTCAGGGCTAACTTGTTATCCAGCAGGCACTTTTTTTTTTCAAGCTGGTTTTCATGCTTTAGTTATATATGACTAGAGGAAACATTAGAGGAGATACTGAGCAGATCAAATTTCCTTTAAAAATATGACTTCACTCTTAAATTCTTGTGATTACAGAAACTAACCCAAAGTGGTATTTTAGCATCTGATTCTAATTAACCTCCTTGGGTCTAATTAATTTTACCAGTTTCAAAGGAAGGTGAAAGAGTGAGTTGGGGTGTCATTTAAAAACTGTTTAGGTGACAGGGGCTCCTGGAGAGTGTTGTAGAGCAAAGCGAGGAGCTAATTTAGAAGATGAGGTGACGCTACTGTGTTAAAAGGAGCTAGGTTTTTGGTATTTGTTTTTTTTTAATGAGCGATAGTTCAAGGACTAACTTTGTCAGCAGTTCTCCAAACTATGACATACAAGATTCTGGAAAGCATGTTAAAGTACTCTTTATCTGTGGAGGAGGTCTAATTATGTAAGTGATAGAAGGAGCTGAGTAACCAGTCCTCTTTCTTAATCTAAATCTCCATTATAGCTATATCCTTGAAATTAGTGTTCATTTACCAACATAACTCTGTGCTTTCTTGTATCTGAGGTATTTTTCTTTCCAGTATTATATGCGTATGTGCCACCTTTCCCCAACCTGTGGCACTCAGCCACTGTGAAGCACAAGCAGCATTTGTGGCCTGCTGTCTATACAGCTCATGTGTAATTAGCTGTGCAGATGCAGCAGCTGAATCTTTCTTAGAATTGCTGCCTGTGTGATTGAGCTGAAATACTGGAGTTGTGCGATTATGCAGATGAATTATGCTTGTTTATGCAGGACTCTCTGGCACGAGTGAGGTTGCAAATACCCAAAAATCTCTTTACATCCCCACTGCAAGAAACATGTCTGCACAAAGCAGCTGCAGTGATACATCTTTTTCTCTAGTGATCGTCAGTGTATGACTGTGCCTTACAGCTGCCTTCAGCCTTTTAAGTATTAAACAGCTGGGTAAGATATAGGCATTAGACTTCTACAGAGTAAAGACTAATTAAGTGTTTGCAACTTCTAGTGTTTTAGCAGTGTTTGAATATGCTTAAAGGTAAAGCTTTAGTGTATGGGGGGGAACATTAGGGTATTGCTTGGCCGTCAATAGTAAAATGCAGAAACTTCTGTAAGAACATCTGCTGTGTCCAGGCTCTGTTTGGTAAGCTATAAGGTACTAGTCGTCAAGAAAGCCAGAGCTCCCTATCAAGCCTCAGTTGTTGCTTTTGATTTTTCCATAATTGTGTCAACACTTGATAGTGAAGAAAATGCCATTTTTTTTCTCCAGAGGAGGAGATCTGTGTTTTTTCACTTGTAGTTATTTCCTTTATCTGAGAATGACTTTTCTGTGTCACTCTGAATAATTTTGTGTTAGCAAAATGGTGTTAGCAATAATTTTATGTTAGCAACATTTAGTTAATTCTGGATTTAAGTCTTAATTTTTAGGGAAAAAAATCAATATGTCAAAGGGCCTTAAGTAACACAGAGATATTGCACAGTTCTCTCCATTGGTTTCTTTATGTAAATGTCCATATTTAAAGAAAGACGACCTGGCTTATCCTCTAAAGTCACAAAGAGATGAGTAGCAGTCCTAACTTACAGTTCTTGTCTGCTGGAATGATTTCTCTGAAATACCAGGTGGTCTAGAGTGGCTGCTGAATGCTATTGATGGAGGTATTTCTTCTTTGTTGTAAGATTATTCAGGTAGCTGTTATACAAACAGCACTGTCATTTTGCCTCCTCTCTGAGACCTTAAGGTGTCTCAAGATGTTGGGGGGAAAAAATTGTTTAATGTAATAAACCGCCTTTTTCTTTGAGCTGAGGCATTGACAAAACACTATCAGTTTTCTCCAATGCTTCTTACTTCTGTTTTTAGTCAATGTCTTTAGGGGAAAAAACAGAAATCAGTAGCCAGATGAAGTTATACGGGAATTTCAGCAGTCAGTGGAATCTAAACTTTACCTGTTTGGGTGTATTTTCTTTCTGTTGTTTTTGAGTATGGGGGGTGTATCAGAAGTGGGTTGGTTTGTTTAAGATTTTTCTTAATTAGCTTTAAATGCAAGCAACTGTTTCATGAGCAGTCTCTTATCCTCAGGGTGTTTTAGCATTTTTCTGATAAGCAGACATAACTGTCAAATCAGGTTTTATTTTTATTACGCTACTCAAGAATAAGTGCCTTCACCCATGAACATCCCCTCCATTTCACTGTGACCATGGGTGTTTCACTGTCATCTTGATTTGATAAGGACAATCTGCACTTTTGTGTAACACTTATTACAGCAGTTGCTGAAAAGCTGATGTTTATTTTTAAGGCTTGGATCGAAAAGTGTCAGCATATTTAAGGCAAGAAACCATTTGCTCTCATGAGATTTTACTCTCACTTTCTTTGCCCACAGGACTGCCAGGGCTCTGTCAGGAAAGTGTCAAGGGGTGGGGGGGGAGTGCAGAAAGAGGAGAGAGGGAGATGTGGAAGAAAGAGGAATAGCAGAAGCACAAATAGCCACTTAGTGGTCAGAATAAAATAGCCCTAACCCTAAAGTGCTGCAGACACTTGCCATTCATTCAACAATGTGAGACAAACAAGTGGATCCTTATTTAACATTCATGTAAGCCAAGGTATTATTTAGTAATTAAAAATGTAAATGCATGATCTTGAAAGAAAAAAAATGGACTTTAGCATGAAATAACAACAGGCGCTATTAAAAAAAAATAAAAAGGAAGCGAATATTTTTTCTTCCTTAGAATAGTAATTTCCTCCATAAAGGGCCGGTGACATGACAGGAGGCACTAAATGAAGTCTAAGGGCTATATTTAGGGATTGTTTTCTGAATCTAGCTAGTAACAGTACTTGACTCCTGACCTTCCGGCATTATGCTTTTTAGACACCCATATCTGAAATATGAATATTGAAACGGAAACTCAGTTTGAAATACTAATTCAAATAGTGTCTTTGTAAGGAAGGCTCTTTTTCCTACTTTGTGGCATTATGGGTTTTATATCTATTTTCAGTTATTATTAGTCTCGAAGACTTAACCAAAGACTTTTATTAATATTAATTTTTACATCTGTATATTTTGCACACCACAAACACATACATGCATAGTTGACGTCAAGGGTTCTTTATCATGGCTCTCTTTCATAGTTCTCTCATGGTTCTCTCTCATGCTTCTATCATGGTCGTGTCTCTGTCTTTTCTCAGTTCTCTCTCTAAATCTTTCTAAGAACTCTTCCATATATGGAAAAGCGTATCTAAGCAACAAAATAGTTAACTTTTGGTTGGTTGGACAAGCTTTGGCCAATGTGGGTCACTTTTGTTACCACTTGCAAGGACCTGGCTCTTACTTTGATTACAACCATCTCAGAGCCATCGGCCAAGTCTGTTCATTTGCTGTTGGAGTCCAAGATATCCAGAAGACTCCTCAGATTGCCCTGGAGGGTCTGGGACCCTTGCTGGGACCCTAGGAGGACACAGTCTTTGATCTGTGCCTATGGGAAAAGCTTCCAACACTCATGGATGAAGTAAAAGTAGTAAAAACATAAGTTAGGTTATAGTTTAGTTTATCGCAGAGGTGAAAATTTATAGTTTTGGATTTTATAGTATGGATGTAAAAGAAGACAAGATGGTGGATTTTGGGTGTTGTCCTGAGTTCTCTTTTCTTCTTCTTCTTGCTCCATGTTCTGCAGTGGAGGTGGCACAAAGACATTGGTAGAATAGATTTGAGGTAGAGGAAACGTGTTAACAACAGGTGATGGTTATTGGTACAGAATTATAAATATAGTACGTTGTAACAGTTAATTGGATAAAAAAGTTTTTAAAGCCTTACTGCAGTCGCCATTTCATGGCTTTTGCAGCACATGTTTCAGAGTGTTAAGTCTGGGTATAGGACGGCACACTGAAACTGAGATAAGAACTTAATAAACAAAAAGAGAAACTGGAAAAGCTGCGAGTCTGGCTATTTTGTCTGGTATTGGACTTTGATAAAGGAAGAAAAACTCCTATTTAGGAGCCTGGGTCCCATCAATTTGCTAATAAAACTTAACGACCTTACTCCAACACTACTTAGTTTAAGATTACAACTTCCTGAAGTGTGGAGTACTTGTTTTTGAAATAATAAAATATTAAACTGCTTATTGTGAAATGGTAGGCATGAGGAAGTCATCAAGAAATCCATTAGAATCCAGAATAGTTGGGATGGTATTTCACCTAAAATTTGTAATGTTTTGCTCTAACCATTATGAGCAGTGTGATATTAATTTCAACCATATAAGAAGAAAAATTTGTATTGGCTAGTCACTTTTCAAAGAGCTATTCAGGAACTGTTATATTTCAAAAAAAATCAGGCTTTTTACGAGAATGAGATATCACAACATGCTGGGAATTGTAACGTGAAGTATTAAAGCTATTTAACTCTTCTTTCCTCAATGATGCCTTGATGCAAAGCTGCTAAAATCTGTGATATTCACTCGTAAACTCAGAAGTAAATAAGTGAGACAAAATCTAGGGCACCAGGGCAAACTTGCCTGTAATGGCAAGGTAATAAGGGAGTCTGAATGAATAGCTCTTCTTGGTACTTAACTGATGTATTCCCCCCCCATTAGGCATAGGAAAAAAAATCTCAAGCAAGCATTCAAGTCATAAAAATAGCTACTTGTTTACTTTGTCACAGTGATGATATTGGACCTATGAAGGTCCAGTAAGGGAAAACAGCTTGCCTGCTCTTTACTGAAATCTAAAAGAAAACAGAGGTTTGCGAGAAGGATTAACTTGTGGAAATCCTCTGTGCCATAGGTTGCTGGAATAGCAGCAGATGCTGAATGGCCTGTGCAGCAGGGCATACTGCTAACTGTGGTACCCAGGCTCATCAGCTTCTTGGAAGAAAATAAAAATGACACCTAATACCATATTTGAATAGTAACAAACTACAATGACCATGCTTTCTGCCAAACACAATGACAAGTTAGAGCACTCCACCAAGTTTTGCATGATCAATGTGTTGCAGTGTGACAATTAAAGATTGTTTAGATTGAGTGATAACTGTCATATTCAGCCAGTAGGGAGTGTTTGACTACCAATTTGTCATATGAGCATATGGCTGAAGTCCATAATGGCTGATGCAGTGGTAGATCCCTCTGAATTTGCAGCTGTACATCATCTGATGATAAAGCAATTCAAGAGCCATGAACTAAAAATGTCCAAATATTTCAGGTTGCCACAACAAACTGTAAGCATGCAAAAGTGCTGTATTTCTCTAAACTTTGTGTTGTCAATCCATTCAGCAAAATTAGCAAGACTGTGCTTTTTATTTTAGTGTAAGATTTGCACTCCTCTAAAATAAATTCCAGCCCATTTGAAGGCTGCTTTCTGATGTCTACAAGGAAATACTTCTACACTTACAGTATATTTATTGGGAATAGTATTGTCTCAGTTTAGAGATAATCGTGTACATGGGACCACAAAATGCACGAAGGAAAGAAATACCCACTCCTTTATTAGTTATGTATATCAATGTCTACTATATAGATGTATATGTGCATATATATATCTTCGAACAAGAAAACACACAAGAAAAGCAATATCTCTAAAAAGAAAACACTGAACAACTTGTAGGGAACAGAAGAAAAACATGGTCCTCTAATAGAGCTGATTATTAAATCTCTGATCAGCCTCTGTGGTCCCAGGAAGACGGTGGCCGCCACCCCCAAATGGCAGTGGCGGTCCCGGCCTCCCTCGCGAGCCAGTGAAAGGGGAGGGAAAGAAGAAACAATCCAGAGAGCTCTTTGGATGGGGTGGAGGGGAGAAGAAACCTCGGAGGATGAAGTTGTTCTCTGATGAGGTCGAGCTGAATCCAAGTGAATGGCGACTGAGTCGTGGCAGTCACTCAGAGAGCGAGCAGGACCCCACGCTGCCTTTCCCATCCGAAGTCGAGCGGGAAAAGTTCCCGCGAATGCCAGAGCCCGACCACACCCCTGTACGCCTGCGCACAGCTGCCCCCTCAGGGATGGTCCCCCCCGCTCCCCGGCTGGCACTGCTGGGCTGTCAGTGCCGTGCCACGTGTGGGGGGAGAGCCGGGGCAGGGCCTGGAGCCGCCCCCGGCACCGCTGCCAGCCCATGCTCGGGGCCGCGCTGCACTGGATGGCTCAGCCCTGCGCGGAGATGGCAGGAGGGGGGAGCGCTGTCACCACGGCGATATCCCTGTCAAGCCACCACTGAACAACTCCCACTGCTGCCTGGGGGACCAGCCTTGGTGGCGTGCGAGGGCACGGCTCCTCCCATGCCCTGCCATACAGGCCCTCGGGCCAGCTGCAGGACGTGGTCATGGCATGGGCAGTGGCATGGGTTGGTGGCACCCCCTGGTGCCCTCCCTTCCCGGCAAACAACCGCGGGGCTGCGCCTCCCCTTGCCCACCGCGCGGCACAGCGCCTGCGCGGGGGAGGAGCAGGCAGGGGGACGAGAAGAGGGTGGAGGGAGAAAAGAAAAGATCCCTCCAAAGAAAAAAACAGAAGTCAAATGTCAACAGGTGTCAATACATCTATCTAGGCACTAGTTCAGTAATTTATTTAATCACTTCTGGATTTTACTCTTTTTTTTTTTTAAACAGAGCTGCAGATAATAGTTTATTGTGGGAATAGTGTCCTGAAGGAAGTGGACCGGTGCAGCATAAAGGCTTCTCTGCAAAAATACTTAGAATAACTTTATTTGAAAACCATTCCCCAGAATAAAATTTTCTTCAGAGAAGAACCTCTGTGCCCAAATCTGGTGAAATTATTTGGGAGATAAAGAGAATGTGTTTTCCAGGGAAACAAGGCAATACTGGTCCAGAATTTAGAGACTGACTAAATCAGATGGATTCTACTGTTTTAACTTACACACTGTTTCCGGAGGAGAAGGAATGAGATAGGTGAATATTTTAGTCCAGATGAAAAATGTCTAAGTAAAACATATACGAAATTGCAAAATCAGACATGCTTTTTGTGATCTGGATACCTTTGAAGGCCAGAAACATACCATTGTCTTATATTAAGGTGGTAGTTGAGAAAAAAAAATGTTGCTGAGATTTAAACTAAACCTTTACTGGACAGGTCTGTTTACTAAAATGTGTAAATGGTACCTTTATAAAGAAAAAGAAACAGTGGGATATACACATATTTTCACTGAAGTAATGTTTTCTTTGCTCAGCTAAATCAATATTTGCCACCAGTGGTAAATACAGTTGAATGAAGATAACATGAGCTGAGAATATTCTGCTGAGAATTTTACTTAAACACCTACTATCTGAGATAGTTAATTAACTCGATTTCTGAGAGAACAGACATGATTCTAAATGTTCTTGAGTTTTCATTTGTTATGAAGGGCTTCATAACAACAAACCTTGTTCTATTTCATAAATGTTACAGTGTTTCTTTTTTTAAAAAAAGTTAGATCTGCTATTGAATTTCAAGAGGTGCCATTTTCCTGAATTGCTTGCATCAGTTTTGCATCACCTTGTGTCTTTCAGAGGCTAAGCCATCAAGGGCCTTTCTGGTTTAGCTGATATTTGGGCTTATGTGTTGCCATTAATTCTTTCTCATTAAACTACGCCATCCCTTTTTGCAGTTCAAGTGTCTCCATCTCAGTTCTGACAGATTTGCCTGCAGCCTGTTCATAATAGCAGAGGTTTGTTTAATGGAACATATGGGAGTGCTGGGCAACTAATATAATAATTGTCCAAGTAATTACACTACATATTGCCAGCATCTAAGATCATATGGTCAGTGTGTGCTTGGATAGTCAAGGCTTCCTTCTCACAGTCTCCACCTTGCTATAGTTAATTTCGTCTTCCTTGGAGGCCAGGGGGTGGTTTTTATAGTTGAATTGTAGCTATTCAATTTCTGTTCTATTAATACAATTGTCAAATTTATTCTTAATCTTACAACCTTATTTAAAACCCGGCTATCTTGTTACAAACATCAAACATAATTATTGTGCATTGTTAGTTTACATTTTAATGGAAAAAAGCACATCTATTCTACTTCCTTATTTTATGGATGAAGGCATCTCAGCAGTAGCTTTTTTTTCCTTCCAGTCACTGAAGTGAGATCTTTTTGCCAACAGGTCTAAAGTCCTTTATCCTACAGCTGCTAGTTTCATTGCCTACTTGAGCGAATAAACAATTCACTTCAGGGAAGAAGTCTCTTAGCAGAATTTTCAGGAAAATATTACTGAACTGCTGTTTCTTAGAATCATAGGCTAGTCAACATCATTGTGAAAAAAAGATCCAGGTGATCTAATCATGAAATACCTTCATATCAGGCTCATCAAGGAAAGACTGAGCAAAAAATGCTCTCATAAATATTTTTTATCAAAATATAAGTTTCAATGTGCTTTTATATATATGTGCATACATTACACAACACATACAGTATATCAACCAAGTATTCTAAATTAATATGCCTGTCTTTGACTTAAGTTATCTACAGTGAGGGAAGTCTTGGTCCTAGTAGTCAGTGTAGCCTTTAATCTGTGTTAGTTGTGCATAGTACTACACATTGCATATAGGAGGGAATACTGCTGTTAAATCGATATCTATTCTAGGCCTGCTTTGTGCATTGGTATATCTGTGAAGCTTATAATGAAGCCAGCTCTGTTTTGTTTGAGTCAGTTTGCTTACTTAGGTTATTCCTGGCTGTAACCTACTGTGATGCAATTTGGCTAGTGATTTCACTTGTCTTTCTTCTCGGATAAAGCATCTTATGGCACCAGTGAAATATGACTTAATATGTAGAACGCAGGTGGTATTTGTTGGGGGGCAATATTTGGAATAGAATGGACGTGGGCAATCCAGAGACCTTAGCATTGTTTCGGCTCTGGTGAGGCTTGGCCTTGATTTGGCAGGGACATGAGCAGACTGAAGCCTGCTGCAGCCAGTGGCAAAGGAGCAAGATAACTTGGCTCCAGTGGTAATGTTGCTAACACTGCAAACTTATTCCGGGCAGCTTGTTTGTTTTTAATAAGGAGCCAATACTTTGATCATGTTGGTCTATGTGTGTGTTGTCCACGGATCTCCTGCAGATATTGAACCAGCTGAGTTCATGGCCTGTGCCATGAACCAACAAGCATCATTCGCACAAAGCATAAATTGAGTGGTGCAGGGTAATTTTTGCTTTAACCAAAGGTAAGACCTCCATGTATGGCAGTGCATACAGGTCAAAACATCCACTTGGCATCCAGCACTAGATCTCTAATGAAAACTGCTTCTGGGACCAGAAAGGGAGAATTTCATCCTAGCAACCACTACTGAATTTCTTTGTACTTACACCTATTACACACTATAATTCTATAATAATGTTATGGAATCTGGGAAATTACTTATGATTCCTTTGATGCCCTGAGACCTCATCAGAACAAATCCTTCAACTGCATGTAGTAGAGCATCATGTGATGTCATTGAAATAGTTGGTTCATTGTCCCAGGCTCCTGGAACTCAAAATTAAGCTAACAAAACAGCATATCCAGCTGATAGGCAACACTTCCTATTTGGAAATACCTTACTTGGTGATATAACTATGTACAAGAGCTGACATTTGATACAAGTAATTAAGGGTGACCATGTTACCAAGAAGAAAACTATCAGTAGCCTCTGAAAAGTACTTGAAAAGGCTTTCAAAACTGCAGGTTTTTTAAAAAAATCTATTAGTATGATATTTGAAGTATTACTAAATTTTTCTTCTGGGAACAGATAGAGAAATAAAAAAGTTGTATGCACCTTGGCTTAGAATGTGATTCTCTATCAAGAATCTAACTTCTCATTTGAAAATAAAGACTGAATGCAACAAACCAAGAGCTTTATACAACAGCTATCAATATTGAAAACCAAACAGAACAAAATAGAACAAAAACAACCAAAAAACACAAAACAAAAAACCCAGCCAACCAAACAAAAACCAAAACCCAAACCAAATCGTGTAGGAAAGTGTTTCATTACACCACGACAAAAAAAGAAAATTGCCTGATTTCATTGTCTGTTGTGGAGATAAGGAGCCAGCTAGCTGGAGCATGGTAGGGAGCTTGCAGTGACTCTCCTGAGTGGGTGCACAAAGCATTTTTGTTACTTATTCCTAAGATGAGTTATTCTTGAATGTCACCATGCAAATATTGCAATATGAGTAAAACTCAGAAGTTAGAGAATGCAAAATCTTGTAAGTCTATACAAATGGAAGGACACTTTATCCTTGGTTAGAATACATAATTATGCATGTGTATATACATACATATTTATGTGTGTATATACTTATGTCTTTACGTATGCACATCTGGAATGGATGTATGGAAATTTATCACTAGTGATTAAAAAAAGGAGGGGCATACTTATGATGAATCTGCTCTTTTTTTCTGAGGATGTAATTTACATCAGGTTAATGGAACCAATGCTAGTTTCTGTCAGAGACTGGGGGCTACAAAGTCTTCAGAGCCAAGTGTATCATGTTAATTGCCGTAATTATCTCCTAACTGACTTAATTCTAAAACTTCTGCCTTTTTTAGGTGTAGAGAGAGGAGTAAAGGAGAATCTCATGAAGCTGACAATCATCTCAGCAATGACAGCTAGGGCTGATAGCACTGTGCTTCTTTCAAATGGGCGATTTATGTATTTTTATCAGTGCTTTGACATTAAACATTCAGGTTCAGAAACACAAAATTCCAGCCTTGAACAAGAAGTACTGGAAATGCATATATTATATCTGATGCTAAACCTCAGTCCATGCACATTATTGATCTTCTCCAATAAACTGCATGTGTTGAAGCATATAATGGGAAATACTGGTAATTATTGGGCTGGTTGTTTGCCTCTTTCTACTCCTTCCACTGTCATTCAGAAACAAAACTTTCGCTGAATTTTGAAATGTACATTTTACAATTTCATTTGAAGCCATTTAATTTTCATACATTCAAAGTTGGTTTATATTTTAACTCAAAACTTTATTTTTTTTTAACTCTCTTTTTCTTTGTTCTTATTTTGATGTCTTTATAATAATTTCCATCATTATGCAGTAGTCTTAAAAGGAAGCTGTGGAGAAATATTTCTATAAATGTGGAACACTATAATAATGTCTTCCCTTTAATTAGTTACTAGAAAATTGTATGTTGTTTGATACTGAACAATAATTGGCTTCACATCTAGCTGCAGCTCTGGTCGTCTCCAAGGAAGTGTTCTGTGCCTCAATCCTTTTCCTCCCATCCCCTGTGATCTCCCCACCTATCCTGAGATTAGGAAACTTTGAATTCTTTTAGAAACAAAGGAAGCATAGATGTTTGCCATAACAATCACAGTCATGGAATAGTTCATAGTTTAATAAAGTGATTAAACAAAAGACTTAATCAAAATTATTTGAAGAAAATGTTTTCCAACTTGTTTCCTCTGAGTTTTTTCCCACTAAGGGAAACTTTCTGTGTGTAACTAGGTTGAAGAACAGGGAAGAGTATCCTTTCAGATGAGGTATCTTTTCCAAAAGATGTTCGTTGAAAGGAAAAGCAGACCTTTCTTTGTATTTGAAGTAGTATTGCAACAGCTACTGTAGCTTCTTCATCTTTTTCTCACTTAAGTACCTTTTGTGCCACACTATTCACTTACAGGACCGTGTGCATTCAGAGGTCATGTATGTCACTAAATGTTCCTGTACCACTGACTTTGCTCTGCCTGATACAGTCTGTGGCATCACAAAATAGTTAGCAAGAGAAATAAGGAAATGTTTTTTCTTTCCTCAGTTGTAAACCAGAAATGAAACCTCATAACTCTTAAAAAGCAAACAGTAAGGAAGCTTAAGAAATCTGCCTTCTTGTATAAAGAAGGCAGCTTTAAAAATCCTTGTTTAAGACTTTATAATACAGGTAGTGTTTTCTGAACATTTGGCTCATGAATTCTTTTTTCATGAATGTAGCGCATTAACTGCCTCTGTCATGCACTGTGGGTGCTATTTTATCTCAAACCAGTAACTGTTGAGTTGTCTTGAGTCAACTCATCTACAGATGGTTCATCTATATGGGATGAAGTTACATAAACAAAAGAACAGTTCTCTTTTCTAAGTAGGATCAAATTTTCAATGAAAAACAAGTTATTTTTCTTTGAATTATGTGCTTTGTGAGATAGCTTTTGCATATTCAAGTGACGTGAAGGTGAAAGAGAGGATGAGGACCAGCTTGTATTGATATCTGCACCCTTAATTACGTACTGGCATTTGAGTGAATCTTTCAAGCTGAAAAACCTTTCTGTAGCAGTCATTGAATGACAGGGCCCAAGATACACATTTTTTTCAGCAACGCTTTTTTTTGGTGTAGCTTTAGACCAAACCTGAGGGTACCAAATAATGACATGTAAGCATAAATTGTTTTCCTGACATTCTTACCCTCTTCTGGAGAGCCTTACTGTTGAGTGCACTGTTTCAGGATACCAGCCTCCCTGACATTAATACGGAAAAACAACTACTGACCTTTCACATGCTGTCTGTACTGTCCAAAAGAAGGTTGCTGTGACTGTAACTCCATGTGAATGCCAAAACCGGCTTAAAAGCCATCTAATGGAACACAAACAATTTGAGTGTCTCAGCATGTGCAAACTGGTGGGAGCCTAGGTGCACACCTCTGCCAAATTGCATTTACTTAATATGTGTGCTTTTAAGTCGCAGGGAAGTGTGCTGCAGTTGTTCACCTGGTAGAAGAGGAGTGTTTTCTACTGAATGCTGATCTGAGACTCTGAGGTTTTGGGGGGCGTTTCATTTCCTTGCGCTTATGTGTTTCATACCTTGCAGTTTTTCTCTGTTTCAACTTATTTCTTAGTATGGTGTCAGGAACATGACTCAACAGTTTTGTGTCAGTAACACTTGATATGACAGCCCAACTGAAGTGTTTTTCTGTCCACATCACAGCTGTGTGATGTTCTGGGGGTTCTAGTGTACTGCTGAGAAAGCTTATGCACTTTCTTAAACTCTTTTCACTCAGTCTTATGGGTACTAGCTGGTAGAGTAGACCAAATTCAGTACTCAAGCACTTCTGCCTCTGTGAATATGTCCTCTTTCTATTTTTCTACTATAGATGTGCTGCTGAATAATCACCAGCAAGCTAAAAATATCTGTTCTATGTCAAGCTGTTTTAATCCTTTTACCACTGCTGTGGATTTGTGCCATACCCTGATGTATTGGGTTTGTGTGGCCAGGTTTTTGGTAGAGGGCGGGCCTAAGTGGGAGGCTTCTTTGAGAAGCTGCTGGAAGCTTCCCCTATTTCCAGCAGAGCCAATGTCAGCCAGCTCCAAGCAGGACTCACTGCTGGCCAAGGCCAGGCCAGTCAGAAGTGATAGTAATTCCTCCATGATAACATATTTAAGAAGGAAAAAAAAAGTAGGGGGGGGCATGTGAAGATGGCCGCTAGAGAAGAGCAGGATGAGCAGCTGTGAACAACAACAATGCAGACACCAAGGTCAGTGCGAAAGGAGGGGGAGGAGATGCTCCAGGCACTGGAGCGGAGCCCCTGCAGCCCATGATGAAGACCCTGGTGGAGCAGCTGTGCTCCTGCGGCCCATGGGGGACCACAGGAGAGCAGAGATCCATCTGCAGCCCGTGGAGGAGCCCGTGCCAGAGCAGATGGATGCCAGAAGGAGGCTGTGACCCTGTGGGAGGCCCATGTTGGAGCAGGGTCCTGGCAGAGGCCCGTAGCACGTGGAGAGAGAAAGCCACACTGGAGTAGGATTCCTCCTGGTAGGACTTGTGGCCTGTGGGGGACCCACGCTGGAGCAGCCTATACCAGAAGGACTGCACCCTATGGAAAAGTGACCTACATGGCAACAGTGTCTGAAGAGCTGTTGCCCGTGGGAAGGACTCACACTGGAGCAGTTTTGTGAAGAGCTGTCTCCTGTGGGAGGGACCCCATGGGAAGCAGAGGAAGGACTCCTCTCTCTCTCTGAGCCACAGTAGAAACAACATCTGACTGCAACCTCCGACTCCTATCTCCCTGGGAGGGAGAAGGTAGATCTTAAAAAGCAGGAGATGGGGAGGAGAAAATGTGTCCTGAAAATGAGACTGAATAATGTAGAATTCTGTAAAGTTTCATTCCATAGAACCCTCATCTAAATGACTTAGCACATTCTGTCTCTTATTTAGCAGTCTCTTGTTGTAAAACTCTAATTTTAGCAGCACAACTCAGCTATTCTAGGAGTTAAGCTGCAGATTTAGGAAACAATATTGATGGCATATGATTTCTATTTCCCGCTCCTTGGCACATAAGAGCCATAAACAATCTTGTGTTTAATATTTTTGTAATTTTTATAGTGTGTTTTGAAGATGTTTCTGCCAGTATATATGAAATAACTGGGACACTATACAGATAAATGTGCTCTTTGAGTACTTGTGAGTTGTAGTTGTAATAGAAATTGCTACAGATAGGACAGTTAGCTCAGTCTATAGCAAACCAGTCTGTCGAACTCTCCTGTAAAGCTTGGTACGTTAAAATTGGTGGATTTGGAATTGACTCTCATGTGTCCCATGTGATGAAGGTAATCCCATTTTTGTCTATAATTTCATGTTGGAATTTAGCACAATATTCTTCTAGGGATAAAATGAAAAACCTTATGCTGTGATGTTGATGGAGTATTTTAGGACACTTTTTTCATTCTTGTGATTTTATAAATTTTTTCCCCCTGAAGTTTTAAAGGTAGTCAAATCATAGTGCACTTTTACTACAGGAACACAGTGTGAAGGAAAGATAACACAGGTACCCCCAAAATGCCAGGCAGTGGAAGGATTTTGGAAAATGTGTTTCCAAAGATGAGAACATTAAAAAAACTAAAGAACATTAAAGTTAACAGTTCTTAGAGTGTCAAACATCAAGCATGAAAAGAATGCAAAACTTTTTGCTCTCCAAGTCTTCTTCATGAAAAGTCTTCTAGAAAATTAGTTACTGAAAACCCATGTCAAGACACTTGTATTTCTGAAGTTCTGACCAATGTGTGGTAACTATGTAGTGATAAAGGATATAACTGCAGTAATTTTTCAGTTATACTTGTTTTATCAACTATAAATTGTCCTTGAGATGTAGCAGATTCTTAGCAAGTCACTTATAAAGACAAACAAGGGAAAATACTGTAACACTTTTCATATTTTATCAAAGTGTTAATCTACACTCTGTATTTAATTTATTTTACCTGATAACTCAGTCTTTATTAGTACATTTAATTAAATTAAGATTCTGTGCCAGTAAATTATTCTCAATATAAAAATTAAATTAGAATCAAAATATTTACTTTCATATTATTTATGAACATAGGCTATTTGACAAAATAATCCATGGGTATTCTGAGTTCATTGATATCTTAATTCATTGTAACACCTTCCCTTCATTATGTTTCTCTTGGAAATTTGAATCGTTATTTGAAAATAAGAAACTGAGATACCAGGACATACTTTTAGGTATATTCAAAAAGAACATTCATCCTTGAGCACCCATTAGAACTATAAATATTGTATGAGCAGTTCAAGTGTCATACCTAGGGCCGCATAATCACGAAGGGGTAACACCAGGAATTTTGTGTGTAAGAGCAGAGGAAAGCTCTCAAGATCAGGGTAGATGTAGAGACTATAAAGCAATGTGGGGGGTTGTTCATATACTGGCACACTTATTTTTACTAGTTCTGTGTTGAATTTCTGTCCTGGTTTTGCCTGGGTTAGAATTAACTCTCTTCCTAATAGGTGGTAAAATGCTATGGTTTGGATTTAGGGTGAGAATAATATCAGTAACACACTGATGTTTTAGAATTATAGAATCATTAAGGTTGGAAAAGACCTGCAAGACTTTGACCTTTTGGCTAGTGCTGAGCAGTGCTGAGCAGTGCTTACATTAAGTCATGAACTTTTCTGGTGCTCACCCCACCAGTGAGGATGCTGGGGGTGCACAAAGAATTGGGACATGACACAGCTGAGACAGCTGACCCCAGTTGAGCCGAGGGATATTCCATACCATGTGACGTTGTGCTCAGCAGATAAACTGGGAGGAAAGCTGGCTTGTGGCTGCTGCTCAGGAACTGGCTGGGCATTGGTTGAGGGTGATGAGCAATTACACTGTGCATTCCTTGTTTTGTATATTTTAATTCTTTTTGTTATTATTTTCCCTTCAGTTTCTGTTGTATTAAACTGTCTTTATCTCAAATCATGCATTTTAATTTGTTTTTATCCAATTACCTCTCCCATCCTTGTGGGAGTGAGGTGGGCAAGTGGCTTTTTGGTGTCTATCTACTACTGGGTTAAAACATGACATTCCCACATCCATATGAGTTACTCTGGGAGTAATTAGGTAGGACTCTTTTTTGTTTGTTTCTGCATAGCACATAGAACATTAACATATAGTAACTTCATATAATTAGATACAGAAAAATATTTAACATAGCAATGCTCAATAATATATTTGATATAAATTTCTATTAACTATTTCTCGAGTCTGAAAAAGAGGCCTAAATTATTTAAAATATGTGATACTTTCAAAATTTTTTCAGATAATCTTTGATTTTGCATAATTCTGAACTAATCACTGCATAAAATATTTAGGTACTTTTTTCTGGACTTGTTGACAGGCTTCAGGTTAAATGATCAGCTGAGGTTAATGAAACTGCTGATTTTGTCAGTAGAGTGGTTTCTTAACTGGTATATTTTTATGTAGACATGACAGAGTTTGATTTACGAAACAAACTAAAAGGATCCATTATACTCTTCTCCCCATATAATGAGTTTCTGTAAAGTAGAGTATTTATGCTGAGTAGTCTTGCTGAAAAATTTGTTTCCTGTGGCTTTGCATAAGCACTGATAATATCAGGAACTTCGTTTTTTTGCATAAACTGGTGTTGTGTTATTACTATCAGTATTCTTGCTATATATTTAGACTCTCTTCACCTAATTTATTTCCTAAAATTGTCTTACAGTAATGTCAAAACCAGAATGTTTTGAAGGCTTGAAAAATATCAAACTAGCTGAAGTACTTACAACATGTAGTGGAAGGACTGATCATTTTCATTAGTAGCTGTCAAAATACTTTGTATGCAATCCTTTTAGACTGCGAGCTGTACACATCAGGTAGAGTGCTCTAATTTAATCAATGGGCACATTGAACTCTATCTCAATGCTCGTAAGTCTTGTGCAAATTGAGGAATAAAATTGTTTTTGCTATTTATAATTGAAAGGAAATTAATGAACACAAAGGAAAGATAGCAGGTGCCACTTTTTAAAATGAAGTGCTAGAGAATAAATTTTCTGCAGACAATTGTACATACACTCTGAACTTCCTGCTTTAATTTTACAAATACTATAAATAACAAATGAAGTTTCTACGTCTCCCAGTGGAATGTAAATAGCAACTGTTGTTTACAAGCTTGCTGCCTGGAGACTCAATATGGAGCTACAGAAAGGAAAAATATTGCTGAATAATAACCATCCTATGGTGAAAGTTCTCCTATCTAATGTAAGCTTTATGTACAGAGTATTTATGTCTCCCAGTTCCAGAATGAATGAAAAATCTTACCATTACAGAAAGGTTGAACCACTTGGTTTGAATTCTTTCTGGAACAAGCATTTGACAAAACAAATTTGGAAATGTAAATCTGCTTATCAATGGAAACAGCAATATCTTTGCTGGTTCTTGATCTGTGTGAGTGTTTTACTCTGGTTGCATGAAACTAAATGACTTGCACACACTCACTCTGCCCACCCCGATTTTATATAGTGTTGTAGTATGAATACTATGCATACAAACAAAGCTAAGTTTGATTTATTTAAAAAGCAAATTATACACTATTTTTGTCGGTGTTTTCCAAGTTTGCACAACTATATAGGGACTGGTACAGGGCAGGAGAAGAAGAGAGACTGTAGACAGAGAACCTGGGGAATTCGTGCACTAAATATTGCTGTTTCATTTGAGTAAAATAACAAAAAGGGATTGGGGTGAGAAGCAGCAAACTGGAATTTTATTCTGGAAGAAGCATTGAATATGATCCTCCTTTTTTTCATCTAAAAGGCCTCCAATTTGGTTTTAACTGAAAGAATTCCACCTGTAATGTTAAAAAAAAGACCACGACAACAAAAAACCCACAGCAAAATCAGCCAACCAAAAACCCTCAAGCTTTTAAAATAAATAATAAAACACCCCTTTTAGTCTGTCCATTAGATTAAGTATAAGTTATGCACTCAGTGTGGTAAGCTTGAAATTCATTGTGTTTAAATTCTATTGGTTTAAGACTTTTCTCTTGAGTTGACATATGTATGTGCCTTTATAAAAAAATAAACTAGCAACCCCCAAGTAATTTTACCAATTAGTTTTCAAGGGTAGTTTGTAAATATCAAGATGACGGATTTATGTGAATGAACTCATTAATATTCCAAGTAGGAAACATTCTAGTCTCTACAGCATTTGAACTTGTTTGACTTGTGGATACCAATGGAGTCTTTTGGGAAGACACTCTTCTGTGACATGTTTTCATAACTAGCTTTCACTGGAGCTGCCTTTTATATTTTTCCTTGTATGTCTATTTGAATATAGTTGTACAGAGACATCCAGTAAAGCATTCAAGCAATATTGTCAGCATTCATTAGCATTTTAGAGAATGCAAAATACTTAAATGAAGTCAGATCTTTATCTAAATCCTCCTTGTGATCTAGTAGTAAAGGCCCCGCAGCACTTTTAGTAGGCACATTGATGATGAGTAAATGGACTTCTTCAGTGTTTGGTCCTCCTAAGTGCATTGCATGCAATTCTTTAGCACAGGATGGATTTTCTGTAGGCTTTCACTTCTAAACAGGCCTTTCTGTGCATACTTCCGTGATGGTCCAAAAATGTCTTCCAAAAACACACCCTAAAAATTGTATCTGCTATGAAAGGCATTTACTGCTTGTAATTAAAAAGGAATCTCTCAGTTCTGGGTGTGGCTGGTATAACTGAAACAGGCTTTCACTTTGTATGTGCTCAATTTAGGAGCAGAAAAAAAACCTGTGGGGAGTTGTAGATACATTTAGTACTCTTGCCATACGCAACTAAAGTGTATCTTTAAGAACGGATGCTTTAAAATGGATTGGAATCCAACAATCCTCATCAATAGACATATCCGTCTGCAAGAGGAGTAGAAAAGAGATCAAAAGTAGTAGGAAAGCCAGCAAGCCAAACCTTAGTACAAAGAAATTGTCGAGGGAAGGAGTTGCTCTCTGCAACATTGAGAGAGAGGCATGAACTGAAAACTGGTGAAAAGCAGAGCATCTAAACTAGGCTTAGGAAAAACTTAGAAATGTGAAGATCAATCATGTTGATTTAAGATATGATCTTTAGAGTCTAGTGTGCAGAGGGATCAACTGTTACTTGAAAGCTATTGATGTACAGAATAAGTATTTTTTCAGATTGTCATATAGTGCCCATTGGAATGGAAAGAGACCATGGTGTGATAAAGCAATTGAAATAGTAGAGATTTTTCATTTAATTTTGATTTTCCTTTGACTCCTACTAGGGTTGGGAGGACCGTTTGTTTTATTGCAATACTAGAACTGCATGGTTCCTGTTGTGTTAATGCGAAAAATAATGCTGGGATGGTATGGGAAGGGAAACAGAAGAAATGGTGAATTTATACATTATCATTTGTGTGCTATAATTATTTTAAAAAAACAATAAAGCAAAGCAGAGCAGTAGAAAAACTGAAGGGTAGGAGGAATTTAAATGTAAAGCAAATTAGAAACAGACATCTATACAATTGTACTGCAGGTGTCAGTGAGAACTCTAGTAAGATAAAAGATCTTTCACAGTTTTGTGCTAAACACGAAGTAGAATTTTTCATTGCTGAACTGCATACTCATCAGTTCTGCATTCCATCTGCAGCATACTTCCACTAAAAAGGAGCTTGTTTATTGCTTGTGAATTTACTTTCATCTGTATTTGGTGGTAAGTGGAAATCAAAGCTTTGACATGCTTCATATATAACACTGAATAGAAAGCTTCAAAATGCAAATCCAATCATAGCTCATTTATAAGAAAAATCAACCACAAAAAAACTCCTAAAGAAATTGAAGGATGTTTGAGAGGATGAGGTGAATGTGACTGGTGAAAGGTTGTCAAAATATTAAAGAAAGTGCATTCTGGGCACTTGAACTATAAAAACTGAAAACCAGAGCTAGATACAAATGTTTTTTCTAAACACCAATGGCCTTACTTGCACTGGTTTCCCTTGGTATGAATAGTAGCTAACTTCTGCTCAGAGTGGAAGATGTGCAAAAGGAGCTCTACCTCCTGTAATAGTTCTAGACAAGTAGCAACTTCTCCATCCCTTAGTACTTATTAACTTCGTAAAACTTCTCTTTCATTCTCATGTGAAGCCCTTTGAATTTATTGCGTATAATGCACCTTAGATTATCTTTTGGTCTCCATCTTGGTGACAGTCAACACACATCCAAGACTGAGGAGAAAAAAGAAAGGGAAATACTTGCTAGTTTATTGAGATCAAGGACTTGGACTCAGTCTTGAATGTTTTATAATAACAAACAATCTACTGAATGTCTGCTCATGATTTTGTGAAATTTGCTCACTATAGAAGAGTAAAGCCCAGTGTGTTCCATATTATGTGAACATTAACAAGGGACAGAGGCGATGTGTGATAATTTAGGCACAATATGATTCTTCTATGATTCCCCCAGTCTAGATGAAATGGCTGCAGAGGGCTATGAATCTGGTCAGAAACCTACTATGCAAAGAAGCAAACTTGTCTAATAAGATCTTCCCTGGACAGGGTGCCTTTTCCTGGAAAAGCTTTAGAATGATGAATGACTATTCTCTAAGATTTTTCTACAAGTATGCTAACAAACTTCTGACAGAATGTGACACTCATGTCCATGACTGTCTGTAAGTCCACTGGAGGACTGGCATAATGAACCAGTCTACAACAGTATCTTTCCTTGCCTCCGTTCATTATTTTTTATTTAATTGTTACTGAAGAGGTCAGCTAGATAGCGAAGATATATGACTGGATTGCAAAACCAGCCAATTAATTGAAACTTAATCAAATGAATATTCAGCAAAAGAGGTAAAATATGTCAAATTATTAAACTACTGAAAGATAAATAGCTCTGTTAGGACCAGAAAAATAACACAGCTGAAATTTCTTACATTCTGAATGAAGCTGAGAAAGAGTTACTTCAGGTAAAGCAATCAAGGTGACTCAACAGGCATGTTGAACAAAACTTTTTGGTTTTAAATATTTATTTGAACTTTGTGCTCACATATGTTAATAATTGTGAGTCTGGTATTCCTTTTAGGTCCAAAAAGCAGCATGAAAACTTTGTTTAAATTTGGATGGATTTATATTCTGTCATGTTTTAGCCTCCATGTATCTCTGTGAAGCATAAATGCTTTCTTTTTTTACATTTAAAATAATAATTATTTTGCAAATTATTTATTATTTAAAAATATTATTTATTTATTTTCTGAACATTTTTTGATCTTGTCCAAAAACATCTGGAAAGTGACCTAGCAACTGCAGCTCACTGTGCAGGATAACTAACTTCATGTTACCCTGGCTAACCATAGGAAGGTCATGACAACACTGTTCACATACTGCAAACAGCTGTGTACTGATGCATACATAGGTACATGGTGTGAGTTAGTGGAACACAGCATTAACTGAAAATTTTGTGATTATCATTTCAAAAGCTCTTTAGCATAGCAAAAAATTTAACTAATGAGTTTTCTTTGGGACATGAGTGTTCTCCTGACAGTCCTTGTTTAATGCTCTTACTGCCACATTGATAAAGTATTTTGAAACAACAATCAGAACCCAGATTTCTAGTAATCAAGACTTTTTGTCATATAACCCGGGTGGGAGATGTTGAAATCATCAAACCTATGGGAAAACATGTTTATTTTTAAGTAAAATACCAGCAGGTTACCTTTACTGTAAAAATCAAGTAAAAACCCAACCAACCAAAACAAAATCAAACCAAACAAACGCTACTCTACATTTATATATTACGGTATGACAAAAAGTATGCCAGATGTGTCACACTGGGAAGACTTGACTTCTCACTGTCACTTCAGTCACCAAGTAAAATTTCTATCCAAGTGAATGTAACTGTCTTGTGATTCATGGTCAAGTTAGTCTTGAAATCAACTTTTGCCTTTGACAGCAGCAGAGAGAAGTCTTTTTACCTGTATTTCTGATCACTTGTTAGTAAACATGGCTGTGAAAGGAATGATGCAAGTACCACTTGCAAGTACCGTGGGCTTTACTTTGCAATGAGTCTGAATTTGAGCAACTGATTTCCTGTGGTATCTGCAGTTGTCCATGGGCTACACTGATTGTGAGGTTCTCCCCAGTAGGGTCCCTCTGCTGAGGCAGCTATGCTAGGACAGGATAGGATTTCTAGTCCTGAGAGGCTTAAGGATGACTGAGTTAAGTGCACAAGAAAATTGCTTGCCCTTAAAAAAAATTCTGCTTCTGTTAGAGATAGATTTTTGAACCTGTTTTCTGTTTCACCCTGATCTCAGAGCTCTTAGAGCAATGTTCTGCTTTCTGTCACCGTATTTTTAACAATCCAAAGAGACTTTTACAATTTGTATTTGATAAACTAAATACCTAACAACATTTTTAATGTAAATCAAAGCACACAATGACTGAGTTGTTTGATACTCACTGGTCATTGTAATGGAATGAAGTTAGGAAATTGTTTGGTTAGAATGTAGAAGTTAATGAGGGAGCATTATTTCTTGTCTCTTTATATCTTGCAAAAATTTAATATATTGAAGATAAATAAGGTCAAGAATGAGATCATGCAGTGTACAAAGCCTATAAAATAGTACCACTCATTATAAAAGAGTTTCTTCCACTAAGTTCAGTATTTCTCAACAGTAGTTAAATAGTTGCTAAATAACATAAACATGGAAGAAATATGCTTAGATTCTGCAGAGATAAGCAGCTGATGGAACTTCTGAAGATTTTTCCCCCTTGAAGTAGCATATTTTCATCTGAATTCAGAAGATAAGACAAATCGCTCCATTTTATGTGTAATTCCACACTGAATCACTGCATGGCCTTTGAGTGGATCACTCAGAATCTCATTTTTTCTAGCCTATAAAACAAAATAATATTCCTGTGAAGTCCTCCAAGAAAATGTTTTAGTAACACACTTCAGCTTCTTTCCATACTTCTGAGATAGTGGTTTAGTGGCTCAGAATGTGACCTTGGACTGTTTCTGCATATTCATTCAAGTTTCCATGAAATGGTGATGCTATAAGGAAAATAAATGAGCCAGTAGCTTTTTCACGGCCATGCCTAGAAAGCTACAGATATATTTCTGCCTAGCAAATAGAACTGCAAGCGTACTGTAGTATTAATTTCAGGTGACTTTGTTGGCTCAATAACATATGCTGATTGAGTATTTCCATATCACTTGAAGACTTTTTCCTGTGCTGCAGGGGAACTTGTCTGATGCGATGCCTGGGTTGGTTCTTGGTCTTTCTAGCTCAGCCAGTCCAGGAAAGCATCATCAAAGGGTAAAAAGGTTGCACGGAGACCCTCGTGGTGGACATATGTGGTTTATTGATCCTTTGTTGCCGTGAGGCTCCAGAGGAGGTCAAACGCCATTGGGGTCCAGGACAGGATCTCACCCGACTTCCTGTCTGCATGGGTTTATAAGGGGGTCCATGATTCTGGGAGGGGATTAGGGAATGGCCAATGGGAAGGGGAGG
>WEIV01016645.1:61024-84822 GCA_013390005.1 Calyptomena viridis | reverse complement strand
AAGTATAATCAGTTGAAACTCCATCACTCTGAGCAGTGAATGTGTATCAGAGTAACTCCAGAAATTCTTAGAGCCCTAAAAAGTTGTCTTTTCTTGACTGTGCCAGATGTATTCTAAATCTGAATTTTAAAGTTGCTTTGTGAATCCTTATGTGAGCTGAGGATATGTCTCCAGCATGCAAAACCTTACTGCAGTTCTGGTGGAACATTAGCTGCCCTAGCAATCTCTGATCACTGTGTTTTTGTGCTGGAGGGACGAGAAACCCGACAAAGAGAGTGGCACACATCACAGTTCATTGCCACTATTGACTCTGGTTCAAGTTGGGTTTTTTTGTTTTGGCTTGGTTTGGGGTTTGGGGTTTTTGTTTGCTTATTTGTTTTTCAGAGCCACTAGTGAACTAGTTAGTTCTATATTATGGCACAGGCTGATCTATCACAGGTTAATTACTTTCTGTCTTTGAACTTGATAAAGTTCCTGTTGTTTGACTCTCTTCCTTGTTGCCCTGTCCTCGATTACATCAGTTGTGTGTTCAATAAGTTAGATAAGGCAAAGAGAGGGAGGAGGCTTTACTGACACCCCTGATGTTTCCCCCTCTCTCTGGTAATACTAGGGACACCAGTAATGAAAGCTGACAAAACTTAAAGCCTGTCTCTTTATCCTCACAGAAGCTTTTAATTTTTCCCTTAAAATATATCTTATTTTCCCAACTTCTTTCCCTTGTCTCTTCAATGAATTGTTGCCTCCTAATCTCCACCACAAAGCACCNCAGAATTTTCCTTAATGAAAACCAGTCTGTTGATTTCTGTGGTTGGAAACATAATCAGGAAGATGCTTTGGTCACTATACATGTTATACTTAGGCTGATTTCATATTCAGTGACAACCACTGAGTTTCCACCACCAGCCAATATTTCTACCTTTGCTATGTAAGCAGGTGGGATTAATCAATTATTATTTTTTAGTTAAAGATAAACATCTGAAGCTGTGATGTGCTTTACACATTTCTCATAATCTTTGGGTGATTCCTCACCACTTCAGTTTATTGAATCCTGTGTTACTTCCAGAGGTCTTGTTTCTAGTGATAATGGAGTGTTTTATTACCACTATACACTAAAAAAATTTCTTCTCATGTGTTCCTTTCATATAAGATAATGCAAACATTCAATAATTTTTTTCAAATCACTATACAAAGTGGATAGCAGGCTCTTCAGAGGTGCTATTTTACATTTTGTTTCTTTTTTGTAACAGTCTGAGATAGTTTCACATTTAGTAATATTACGAAACTGTTTTCTTTGAGAATGTGATCTTCTATTACTGATTTATAGTCTCTTGCTGTCTTAAGGCAAATTGTAAAATCTTGGTTTGATTTATTTTAGAGTGCATGTTAGAGAGTTTTGAAGAAAATATAACAAGTTTTCTTACCTATCATCCTTTTAATTTCCAGTTAAGTCTCCTCCTTATGTCACTTTCAAGTATAATCTTAGATATAATTTCTGTAATGAAGAGATCAAATTTTATATTCACTGAGTCTTTTCAGTTATTCTTTTTTCCCTTATTCATTCATTTGCAAGAAGCAGTTCTTAATAATTACACTTTTTGATCACATTTGTCAGATTTCTCAGGTCTTAGACAATATAGAAAAGTAGGTGTTTGATGTTTTTCATTTGTTTTCAAATGATTACTATTATTGTAATCATCTGAATTACTGATCTTCATTCCGCTTGAAGAGAAATCTAAACAATTCACCTAATTGCTCCATTTCTAACTTTGATTTCTAAACAAGGTATTGTTTTGTAGAAAAGCACTTATTGGATAAAGCAATCCAGATCATAATACCTAAACAACTTACTAAGTCTACTAAAATATCAGAACTGTTATTACTATCTTATGGTATTTTCTTGTTCTTGCTAACTGGAATGATGAGAAACAAGAATTAAAAAACTTCAACAGACTTTTTAACCTTTTGTTAGTTGTAAAGTGAGAGATATATTTAAGATAATTATGCCTACTCAGACAATACAAGTAGTTATCATGTTATTCTTCAAAACAATATAAAAAAAATCATAGTGGAAAGATTTGTCTGTGGATGGAAGAGTATCCAAGACATCACCTAGTATTAGTGCAAGTGCATTGCTCCCTGGTTTGTTTTTTTTTCATTCTACAAAACTGAGCTTACTAAGCAAAATATCCACAGCTCCACTTATATATATCCTGTAACTGAAAATGTGTAAATGTATTGATTTTGATGCAGATGAAATTCATTAAAAAACCTAAGTGTTGGGTCAACTTGAAAATTATCTTGCATCTATTTTGAGATATGTTGAATGAGTTTTCAAATTATACTAAAAAAAAAAGTGAACGCTTATACCTTTATCCTGAAGAATAAATTAAATCCATAAGGAAACTGTTATTCCATCGTTTTTTCTCCCTTAATTTATATATATATTCCATGTATGTAAATCAAAAGTCTTAATTTTAAAATTATTTTCTCTTGATGGAAAAGTTTTGCCAAATATGGTCATCCTGCAATTCCTAAGCTTTCTCACTAATGTCTGTGTCCAAAACAAATCCATTCTTTTTTTCCTGATCTGTTTTTGGAGGGCTAATGAAAAGAATTTATCATAAGTGGACACCAGGTCCTGGTTCTTCAAAATTCCACAGAGATGGAGTCAGGTGGCAATTGGGAGGAGCAAGCAGGGAGCTCAGTGTAACTGTTGCATCAGCTGGGAAGAAAGTGGTGACTGTCTTTCATATAGAAGGGTTTGTGCAAGGAAAAATGTGAGTGAACTTGGCCATGCCATCTGCAGATACTGACTGGGATCATTGTGTGGTTTCCTTGACTGGTCCTCAACATCCTCTCTCCACCTCACCTGTATGCAGTGCAGTTCTCCCTGTTTTGCTATCAGAAAAAGAATTATTGTACATCTGAGATGAGCTCAGCGTCATCCTGACTCTCTTATGGTAAAGAAATTATGGATGGTAATAAGCCTTATGGGATCTTAGTTTTCTTGAGGTGCTTCATTTTAGAAATGTATGATACTTCTGTTAATGAATGGATGTCATTCTGGTGAACTAGTTATCACTCAGAAAAAAGCAAACTTGAAGGTGTCTGTTGATTTAATGATGTATTTCCTGCTCCTTCTTTCTGGAAGGCTGTCCTGTCTGGGGGGTGGCTAGATAGAAGCTGGGAGTGGAGGTATTAGGCACCTGTGGGAACCTATAGTCGTCCAAAATGATGGTTGCAGTGACAGATGTGCCACAAACCCCACCTTGTGGGTGGTTATCTAAATTGGAAATGTTTTATTTAAGGCAGGGGCTTAGAAAGGCAATTTTTTTTTTTTTTTGGTAGATCACATTAAAGAATTAAGTCCTTAAAACTTGTTTCTCTGTACCTGGACTACTTTTGAAAACTCCAGTTCCTTCTCCGAGTGAGATATAATGTACATCAATTTAAAAACTAGTCTTAAAAACCACCTCAGTTATAACATATACGTATGAATGAATACATTGAATTTATTAATTGATAGCTTAAGCTAATATTTATTCATATTAGTAATGTAACTGAATTTAAATATATCTCAGGTTAATATCAAAATCCAGATTAGTCATTAGTAGTCAATTAACTTTTTGTTTCCTGTGGAAAAGTTAAATAAAAGCAAAAGGCTCACCTATTTTTAGAAGTAATTGCTGTAAATTAATTAGAGGATGGAAGAATATAGACACTAGTTTAAAACCTCAAAGGGATGTTCTGATTTTCACTGCATTAAAAGGTTCTTTTTTTATGAATGTTTGTGAGAATCTATGATGTATTTTCATACCAAACAGTGTTATAGCTAAAATATTCTGATTTTCTAATTCTGCCCTTACATTCCCTTCTTCTTGAGGAGTAGGTCAGTGCAGTGAATAGGTTCTCATTCTCTCTTAGCTTTTAGTGATTATGTTTGATTTTTTTTCATTATCCATATTTCACGCTGATCTGATAAGAACTGACCTAAGAGGAAAGCTATGAGATATTGGATTCAATCTCACTGAATTTATGTGGGTTGAAGCCAACTCACTGTGAGTGTGTGTGTGTGTGTGTGGGGTGGGGGGGAAACGCTAGGCCTAGATGTGCAGGCATATGGTCAGGTCTGCCCACAGAAAGCACATTTCTCCCTTCGGTTTACTTTTAAACCAGCACACCCGCCTAGGCGGGAGTGGCCACGGTAGCCAAACCGTATAAGCAGAGGCACAGGGCCTCCTTTTTGGGTTCAGCTTTCAGTCCAAAGATGTGGCAACATGTGACTCCTGGTGGTAACTATTTTTCTCTCTCTTTCTCTCTTTTCTTCTTTCTTCACTCTCTTAATCTCTTTTCTTCCTTTACTCTTTTCTTTCTCTAGTGGGTAACTTAAAACCAATGCATAGTATTTCACTAAATTGTATGGGGTTGGTGTTGGCTAGTGCTTTACTGTAATGCTTTTCCTTAGTTGTATGTTATTCCCGTAAACCCTTTTGCCAAAACAGCTATTTTCTCACTGAGTTAAAAGAAATTGTCTTAGAGAAAGCATGGCACCATTTTGTCTGGATGTGAATTCAAAGGTAATAATGAACTAAAGGCTTTTCAAAAGTTTGGTGGGCAAACTTGAAAGTGTTAAATATAAGTAATAGTCTCAGTAAAGAGGCTTCAAATCTAGAGTGTTACACAAGTCCAGTGATATATGCAGTTGCTGACAGTAGAAGATGTACAAAAAGAAGGTAGAAGTACCTCACAGAGATTATCATAGAATGACTTCATGACAGAGAAAGTTTCTTAAGACACAATATTTTAAGATTTACTCATTCCCCCTAGGTTTTATTAATCTTTTTTAGTTAATATCCTCAGTTATTTAGTTTTTCTGTTCTAGCTTTTCTAATCTTTGAAAGTATTGCAGTCTGATAGATTTCTTCCTTGCAAGATATTGCATTCAACAGGTTAAATATTACTATTAAGCCAGTTTCTGTGTATTACATATTCTGAACTCCATCCTAAACTTTCCTATTGAAATCTATGCATGTATTTGTTTTCTCACTTTTAAAGTCCTGGTCTATTACACTGCAGTGTTTTGTTTGTTGTAGCTGATATTTGCAATCCTCAGTCTCAAAGCTCAAATACTGCTGAGAACCGGATGTGAGGCACCAGATTATCGTACTGGGTTGGAACCAGCTCTGGGGGGGTTTGTGAGTATGGAAGAGGGAAGGGATGGGTCAAACCTCATGGAGGTGGGGTAACAACCTGTCACACATGCCAGCCCCTGTGAGCCTCATGGGACAGCCATGTGGCAGTTGCCAGTCAAAAAAGCGTGGGAACACTTCAAAACACACTGCACCTCCTCGAGCCCCTAACCCAGCCTTGGATTGGTTGGGACAGTGGGAATACTGCACTTCACTCTTCCCTGGAGCCCCAGAATGTCCAGTGGGCCAGAGGTCCCGCATGGGGGGAGGTGGCCACAAGGACCAGAGCAGATAAAATTGAAGGCATAAGCTCTCCTCATTGTTGCAGCCCTTCCATCTGGGTCTGTGAGAGCTGGTCTTCTAGAAGGTTCTAATGGTACCTAAATAATCTTCTCTTCCTCCTTCTCTCTTCTTGCACCCTCTCCTCTTTCTTTGCTCCCCTCTTGATGCAATGGGGAGCTTAAAGCTGGAGGGATTGGGTTTTTTTAAGTGTGTGGATTGGTGTATGCTTGGTCAATATTTTAGTGGAATGTTTTGTCTAGATTGAATGATACCCATTTGAACTTTTGCCAAGTTCTTTCATTTTATCCCTTAAATTATCAGTAAAAGTACCTCTTGAGGAAAAGTCTCTGACTTCTCTTTATGCTATCTAAAGGTTTTTAAGAACGTTATATATATATTTTTGGAGTAAAACTCCTGGCTGAGCCCATGAGATGATGGTTGGGGGCTGGGGTGTTATACTGGAAGAGGTTTATCTGTTGGCAATTTTTTAAAATGACAAATGGAAAGTTAGTGTGAACGGTCACATACCTTATTCACATGTATCAATCTGCATTAATAAACTGAAATTGGCGAAAAATCCAAACCCCAGTAGTAATGCTAGAAGGGTAGAAGGCAAGGTTTCCCTTTTGTGGAGAATATTGGCCAGAATTAAATGACTACATGAGTTCTTTCTGCATACAGTTTAGTTGCATACTGGAGTGCAAAAATCATAGTTGGTCTAACGGAGCACTGATCTATTCCTAGAAATTTGCTTAAGATATATTCCAAGTTGCATTTGTTATTTCTGAAAATATCATGTAAGATATACAGATCCGTATTAGAAATTGCTTCTGATTTAATCAATTTTTCTTTGTTCAGGAGAGCATGGTTAGGATAATTACGTAAGTAATTTCTTACTGCTTTCCAGAAAGCTCTATTCTCCACTACCTGTACCAGACTTAACAGCTCTAACCTCAGTATGAGAGACAAACAGGAAGATCTTAAGAATCACAAACAATAGCTAATCAAACACAGTAGTGATGCAAAGCTTATTTTCTTGTTTATGTAATCTGTCTATACCAAACTACACCTGATTCAACACCTCTCTTATTGATTGGCAGTTTAAAGCAGTACCCAGCTCAAAATTTTCTTATGCAACAAAACTGGGGAATTACTTAGCTTGTACTAAAAACTCAGAGAGAGAAGTATTAAGTAGTCCACAACATTTTTTGCTCTGTTTGATTCACATGCCTGTGGTAGATTATTTTGTTCCTTTTAATCAAACAGCCTCTCCTCAAATAATTAGACCTTACCAGATCTGTCAGATAAGTATTTGCATAAATATGATGGACATTCATGAGAAAATTATATCCTTTTCTCCTAGATAGAATTACATGCTTGCAGTAAATCCAGATAAAAGAATACGATGTGAAAATGCACAGAATGATTTATTTCTTCAGCTTTAAGGTATAAAAGTTAAAAATATCATTAGGAGAAGTAATAGAATTCATGTCAACAATTATTAATACTAAATTTTATCTAAAAGCTTGATACTTCCCTCTTGCAAAACGTTTCTTTAAAAAGTGGCAATTTAGAGAGAGGAGAAAGCTTTTCCCTGTCCCACTTTGCTTTGTGGGAAACAAATCCCTGCAGAGGCACTCAGATTTGCAATTTTGATGGATTTTTAGGTTCTGTGTTGTGTGCCCCTCCCTCACCACTAGTCTCTTTGGCACCCTATCACATGAAAAGGGGAGATTTCTTTGACCCTTAGTGTGTGGTTCCAGTGCTCCAGGAAAGCCGAGACACCTGTGCCTGACCAGTCTGTCAGCATTCCATTATGGGGACCTTCACTCTACTCTCCTGCTGGATTGGAGGGTGATACAACTGCCTTTTTCGGGGAACTATGCCAACAACATAAGTGCAACCCCTCAGCGGGTCTTACCACTTTATTAGAGTTTTTACCCACTGCTAGTGCCCAGGAAAAACCACCACTAACAGTTTACAGAATAACACTCTTTATTAATATAAAATTGGGACAGGTTCATGTTCAAGGGTTGTTAGTGATAGTATCTGACTGCAAAAACATATTCAAAGCAATATACCGACAAACTCTAATCCCCAAAAATGTATTCAATATGTTTCTTACCCACTGGCATCCCCATGAGGTAGAAGACAAGTTCAACTCTTTGACTGATACCAGCAGTTACGATGGAGTTTTCCCTAACTTTTTCCCCATTCTCAACTTACTTCTATAATATTCCTTTATGTTTAGGTGGAGCTTGAGTGACTTTAGCCATAAATACCTTTATCACTGATTGGTGTAAAATGTTCTTGCTTCACTTGTCTCACTTCACAATTAAAAAAAACAACCAGTTGTTTGAACACTTCCAGGGATGGTGATTTCACCACTGCCTTGGGCTGCCCCTTCCAGTGCTTTACAAGCCTTTCTGTGAAGAAATTTTTCCCAATGTACAATCTGAACCTCCCTTGACACAGTTTAAGACCATTTTCTCTAGTCCTGTCCCTTGTACCCTGGGAGCAGAGCCTGACCCCCACCTGGTCCACCCTCCTTTCAGGGAGTTGGAGAGAGTGAGAGGGTCTGTCCTGAACCTCCTTTCTCCAGGCTAATTCTTGGCAACAAAGCTGAAAGGTGCCATCAAGTTCTCCTCCCTGCAAGGATTTCTACACAGGCTGGCCATGGTGTCTCCATTCTGCTCAACCCTCTGTTCTGTCCCCCACAGCAGGTGCTTATTGTTATATGGGGAATCGTCACGGAGCTGCTAACTCCATGATTCCATGCTTCCATTCAGGGAGTAGCTACTTGACCCTATCATTTCCATATAGTTATGACTTCTGTTAGGATGTGAATTTTTCCCACTACAATCTTCCTACACACCTCATCTTCATGCTTTCATTGTTCTTGCCTTATGCTAGTCTGCACCTTTCCTAACAAAGTCTCTGCCAATGTCTGTGGAACATATTAATCTGTTTTTGCATTCTATTTCTGTTTCTTACATCTACAATCAGCATTATCTACTCTTAACTGTAAACTTGTGGAGATAAGTGCTATTTCTCCTCAGGGCACTATCACGGTCTTGGTTGGGTCCACAGCATTGCTGCAGGGCTGTGCAATAATGATGATTAATGACTCCACAAAAATCCTATTACTACAGCTGGCTTGAAATGTCTTGGTGGACATTTCATCCGTAGATGCTCATTCACAGAGCTCAAAATGTGTCACCAGAACCATCTTCAAACTGAACCCCTGAGCCGTCAATCTGCTCTGTTTCTGTCCCTTCTAGCTGACCAAAGCCTCAGTTTCCTTTTCCCACTGGTGCACTCAGCTGTTCAGCTCTTACAGTGTCACATTACCTCAGATATGCCACTGTCCAACCACTGAACCCTTGCAGTTTTGCTAAAGAGGCAGTGCATTTTTTTCTCTCTCTCTTTGCAGCAGAGAGTGCATATTTCAGTATAAAATACCTTCTCTGATATGCTTTCTGCTTTGTACCAACTCGTATACAAACATATCTCATCTAGACTTGTGCCCGGGATAAATACACAGTGTTTGTTTCCAAAGGGACGAGTGGGTTTGTGCTGATTCCAGTCTACTATAAAATCCGGTGCTGAATCATTCATCAACATGCATGGAACCAGGTCAAGAACCAGCTTAGACTGCAGAGTGTTCCCTGGAGGCTGGGTTGAATTAATCCAGACCCAAGCTCCCAGCAAATCAGTTGGACCAGATGGAGTGGGGAAGGTGGAGATACAGAGTTGCAGAGTGTGAGGCAGTGATCCATAAAAAGTTAGTGTATACTGAACTCTACCTACAGGCAATGTAAACACTTTGATCCTAAATGAAAACCAGTGGCACAGATGTAAGACATGGAAATCACAGGGCTTTTGTTTGAAAATTTGCTTTTGGACATTCTCTTCACCATAAAACATAGTTAACATAGCCTGGGGAACTCTGGCAGACCAAAAGCGACAGGCTTTGGGACCCATGACAAAAGCTCAGAACTGATGGATAATACATATACATAGAAAAACAGGAAGACTTTCTGTGACTTCCCCTGTAACTTTATTCCAGAATGAAAGTTTTGAGTGCTTTCAGGACTGTCTTTCCTTTTTTGTGGAAAGACAATAATTGATAAGAATTCTTTTCTAATGACACTTTGTGGTGTGTCTTTCAGCACTTTTAAGTGCTGAAAATTCTCTACAGTCATTTGCCTTTAATGTTAAATTTGTGCATGAAATATCTGCAGTGAGTGCTGAGTTGAGCAACAAGGAGTTTCTATTGGTATAAGTATTTTGAGAGGCGAAACACACTATTTAGTCTTAGTACTTAAAATTCTCTCTGAGTTAAGGTTAGGAATCAAATTTCAAAGTTAACTTCTGGTGCTAATACTTGTGCAATTAAATTTTAAATGTGTGTTTGCTCGTGTGGATTTGTCCGTTCATTCAGTTACAAAGGAGAAATATTATCAAAGCTTTCAGCTGTGAATAAAATATTCCTCTAAAATCTCCAGTAGGGAATAAGTAGAAGAGAAATACTGCCTGCTGTATCACAAATAATTTCTGAAATATAAAAACTAATAATAAAATATTGAATCATTTTGGATTTATATTGTAAACAAAATATCTTTGGTATTTAAAGAGTAGGAGAAACACTGAATATGCCAAGTTTTTATTTTAATTTTTCCTGTGTAAATATGCTTTAACATAGAATAACTCAAAAATCAATGCTTCTTTGTTCCAAAGGAATTAATCTATATAGAGAGAATTGCAGCAGAATTTAAACAGAAAATTAAGAAGATACACGAACTACACTAGGAACTGCAGTAACTGCACTCAAAGTTTAGGTTCTGATTGACCTCTAGTTAGATGAGCACCAATATATTAAGTTATTTGTTGTATATGTAATTGATAAAATGATGTTAACCGGTTAATCAAAGGTATCTACTGTTTAGATGCTGAAGGAAACCTATAGGAGAGAACTTTTTAGAGAGTGATCACATTGATGACTTACTGGGTTCCACTTGATAAGAAAGTGTTCTCTCTGATGAGTAAACCTCCTTCAGAGTAATTGAATTGAAGATTTTCAAAGAAAGTTTAGATCCACAGGAAACTTTTAGCAATGATAAGATCAAAAAGGCTCTGCAACAATTTTTAGGAAGACTTTGTTCAAGCTGTTCCGTAAGGGAAAATAAATCAGTTAAAAGATGTTAAATGTATCTGAGAGATGAAAAGTTATTGTTTCAAGTAAGGCACTGCTGTGCTTTAACCTGGCAGGTAGCTAAGCACCACACAGCTGTTCACTCCTTCCGTCCCCAGTGGGATGGAGGAAAGAACTGGAAAAAAAGGTAAAATTCATGGGCTGAGATAAAGACAGTTTAATAGGACAGAAAAGGAAGGGAAAATAGTAATAATGATAAAATAATATACAAAACAGGAGATGCACAATGCAATTACTATCCACTAACCACTGTCCAGGTTGTCCTAGAGCACCAGGATACCATGCCTTGGCCAACTCTCCCCAGTTTTCTTGTTCAGCACAATGACATATGACGTGGAATTTTCCTCGAGTCAGTGGGGGTCAGATGTCCCAGCTGTGCCCTTCCAACTTCTTGTGCACATCCAGCCTCCTCACTGGTAGAGTGAGCTGAGGAGTTGAAAATTCCTTGATTTAGCAGCAACTAAACTGTCAGTGTGTTATCAACATTATTCTCATCCTAAATCAAAAACACAGCACTGTACCAGCCAGTATGAAGAATACTAACTCTATCCCAGGCAAAATCAGGACAGGTATCTAAAAAGGTGGTTTTGTTCTCAGCACTTCTGAATCTAATATTTAAAGATTGAAAATTTAAGTAATATTTTGAGTTCAGCAGTAATTCAGATTTTTTCCTTGTCTGCAGTGCAGGTGAATACTTGATCTTTTACTAGCACTTCATCTCAAATGTGTGTGATATATTCAGAAGCAGTACCAAAATATATCAGAACTTCTTGGATAAAAGACAAGAAGTTTTTTATTATTCTGGCTTGGGTACTTTATTTTTAAAATACTGCACAGTTTTAGTCTTATTTGTCTCATATTTTACACAGCAACAATTTCTTTAATTTTTATTTTTATAGCAGTGCTTATTTGACACTGGTTCTATTTTCTGTGATGTAAATGAATCCTGTTGGAGAGTGCTCTTGCTGGTGAAATGCAAGAATTACAACATGATCATTCAATTAAAAAAAAAAATCTCTATTAGATATTATTTTAAAAATCTTTTCAGACTAGGAAAAAAAAATGTTTAAAATTACATTTTGAACTAAAAATCTGTTGGCTCAAGGAGCACCTTACCTTTTTCTAGATCATATTTCATTAATTAATGTGAAGTGAATCCGATTTCGTGAAAACCATCACATTTCTTTAAAAAATGCTACACAAAACCATGCACATACATGTGTGGATTAGAAATGTCAGTCTTTATGGGGTAGGCATATCTTGTTTTCATTTTCCATATGAGCAAATATGCTCCCAAAGGAAGTGGTCACAGCACCAAACCTGCCAGATTTCAACAAGCGTTTGGAAGATACTCTCAAGCAATGGTGTGACTTTTGGGGACGGTCCTGTGCAGGGCTGAGTTGGACTCGATGATCCTTATGAGTTCCTTCCAACTCAGCATATTCTGAAATTCTATTCCTCTTATATGAGTTAATGTGACAACCTCTGGCACACTTAATGTACTTACAAAGCCTAGATATATTTGTCATATAATTGCATTTTCATTTTTGCATGAACCCCTAAGATTCAGTTACTTCTTTTGGTTTGAATGCAAATGTCTTTGAGAAGGTACGACTTAATATTCAGGAAGCATCCTTAGCTGTATGAAAAGGCAAAACAAATGACTACAGTATATAGCAACAAGGTGGCCTTTATTTGCAGCAATTAGCTAGAAGCCTTTTATGAAGTGAGGATTGTGCAGCAATACTGAATAAGGAATTCAGAATTAAGAATCATTGCAGGCTCAAAGACTCTGTTCTCAGCAATTGCTTAATGTAGCTTAAATTGAATAATTGTAAAAATATAATTTTTTAAAATAAAAATGGAAAAAGTTTATTTTCTTGTCAATATTTACTGCAATGCCATTATAATTTTCAATTAAAACGTTTATTTAAAGACTAACATAAGCATCTGTTCAGCTGCAAGAAACATTATATCAGGCAATAAGCAGCTGAGCAGTTTTCTTCTGCTACAACAAATCTGTTTTGTTTGTGATGTATGCATGCAGAGACAGACCCAACAGAAAAAGTTGAGAAGACAGATAAAGGAGAGGGACTTCAGGAGGCTGGAAATGAGAGTTATGGATTAGCTGCAATATGAACTAGATGAAGTGACTGTACACTATAACGTTTGGAAAAGTAAGTAATAAATTGTGACTGATTAAATGAAAATATCTTTAAGGAGAAAAAACCCCTTATCTTCCTCCAGGTTCTGCTATGACATAGAATTAGGAGCTTGCCCTTTTCCAAATTTTTACCATGTTTAATTTAGTATTCTTTGTCATGCGCTACCTCTGACTTCAAGACAAATAGTGTATTTTAAGCATATTTCTTAGGAATATAGAAGACAAGTCTAGCATGAAGGCTTTATTAACCTTAATTAATGTTCTTGACAGCTGAAGGTTGCAATGTTTATGAGATTATTGTATAGAAAACATAGAAAAAGTAGAGAGGTGAAAAGTAGAGAGGGAAGAGAGGGAGAAACATCTTTTCATTCTCCACAATACTATTATGAAAATAGTTGCCCCGGTGTTCCTCTGGAATTATTAATTCTGATAGGACTAGAAATGTAGCTGTGAACATTTTATTACTCACTATTACCAGCGAAAGAACACTCCTGGGAAAAGGTTTGGATCGATTTACCAGTTTAAAATACTTTGAATTATGAACAAGAAGTACATTAGCTTTCACTTGTACAAATTATCAGTGTATTTTCGTCTGCCTTAAGGGACAGAATATTGTAGTTTCTCTTGATTGTAGCAACTAGCCTGCTGCTATGTGGTCCTCTTTCAGTGGCACTCTTCCCAATGTTTTTATATTGTTTCTTTGGGGTCTATGTAATTCCATCATTTATGAGTGTTGGCCTGAAAGAGGAAATTTCTTCTCTATGACTAACCGTGTATGATACTAACTTTACTGTGAAGTATTTCATACAAACTGAACTTCTCTTCTTTTTGCAAGACATGCAGAAGTTTGTACTTAATGGTGGTCTTGTCATTTTGCTGCCCAGCTGTGACAACCAGGGGTTAGCTGTAGGTTAAATCAAAGCCCAGAGAAATACAAGACCTTTGGCTTCAGAAATTCTCCAACTTTCTGTGCCTGTTACTGATAACCTAGTTGTTTCATCAATTTCTGATTTCTGCCAAATCCCCAGCAAGTTATTGAACTTTTGAATGTGTCATATCCTTGATAAAGGGCAAGAGGTTTTCTGCAGCATGTGTTGCCTGCTGGGATGTCATAGAATGGTTTTGGTCAAACTAACTAAGTGTCCAAACTTCTGCTAAAAACTTTTTGTGATATTTTTAGAAATGTGGAGGACATACAAGAATTTCTAAATAGCTCAGATTACTTTCCACACAATTTTCACAATTAATAAACTGTCCACATCTGCTGGAAAAAAGGCATCTGAATCACAGGATAAAATTCGAACTTTTTTGAAATTGAATATGTAGCTAAACTAGTTAATGGATTATATGAAGATCTAGATATGGTTCCTAAGAAAGGTTAAAAGATGTTAGGAAAATTGCAGGCATGTATAAGTGTTTAACAATGACTCTGTTTAACAGTATGACCGTGAGTTAAAGGAAAAAGGAGTGAAAAAGCAGGAAGTAGCTTGGTTCATCTTTCTATATGTGATTAAGGCACACTAAAGGATATATAGAACTAGTCCTAGTGTTGGACATATCCATAGCTCAAAGATGATACATCTAAAACATTGATTCGTTTCTCCAATTGTTATCCTTAACTTGAAAGGTGTATGTTGGTTTCAAAAAAGGAATCACACATCTATTGCAAACCTCGTGGGAGCATTGGTAACCAAGTAAGGGGTAAGACTGATATTAGCTCAGCTGTTTAGAGCACGGTGCTAATAACACCAGGGTTGTGGGTTCTATCCCTGTATGGGCCATTCAGTTAAGAGCTGGACTTTATGATATTTGTGGGTCTCTTCCAATTCAGAGTATGCTGTGAAATTTCTGTGAAACAAGTTTTCTCAGGTTGTTGTTGTTTAATGGGGACAGTAGAAGCAAATTAAAATAAATTCAATATTAACTTGTTTGAGACTTGAGTATAAAGATAGAAAGAATTTTATTAAAACAGAAAAATAAAAATATATGTTATGTATTAAAAACACCCTTATCAAAACAATATAAGAACCGAAAAAAACCACCAAAATTAAATCAAGTATCCAACAGAAGAAAAACATGAGTAGCCAGCACACAACAAAATAGTCCTTCTTGATGAAATAACACAAGCTTTTTGGCTTGAAGCGAAGACCTGCTTGCAGGCAGGTGTGAAGGGTATGGGAGGGGTTTCAGAGCTGACTCCTGGTGGCTAGAGGGGGTGTTGGAGGGAAGAGGGAGTCGGTGGAAGCAGGGGCTTCCACAGGGACTTCCTGGGAAACAGAGGGAGAAAAGTTAGAGATAGAGAACAAGGCTGGATAAGCCTTAGGAGAGCAAACTGCAATTGACTTCCCTCCCCCCTGGGATTTGGGGACCCGCGGGGGGCAGGACTGGGCTCGGGAACCCCGAGAAGCTTGGTGGAGACGGGAAGAGGGGCGAGCTCCAACCCCTGGGATTTTTGGGGACCCATAGGGGGTAGGAATGGGTTTTGGAGCTCCTGTGACTCTGATGGGGATGAGGAAAGGGGGGCCCAAGCCCATGCTGCGAAGAGAGAGTGAGAGGAGAGAGAGAGGGAAGGGCAGGTAAGTTTTTCTAGCCCAAACCAGGAATTTGCAATGAGTAAGGGATTCAAGTTGATACCAGAGCTCCACAGTGTTCAGAGAACAGTCTCTTAGGCCCTGGTCCAGCCAGCACATGGTCGAAGATGGCATCGTCAAGATCCCAAGGAGCAGCAAGTCTGTCCAGCAGTGCAGCGCAGCCAAAAAGAGCAATGGTGTCTGGGCTTCACTGGTTTTATACCCTTGGTCCTGCCCCAGAATTCCTCGCATCTCACGCCTGCATGTTATGTATTTTTCCCACACTTCTCCCACCTTGCGTCCCGTTGGTCTTATCTTCTCCCTGCCTACTTCCGGTCCCAAACTGCGGGAAGTTCCTTTGTCTTTTGCCATGTGTTGTGGTCCAAAAAATGGCGATTGCCCTCCCTCAATCTGGGCACCCTGCCCACTCCCCACCAACACAGCAGCAGCGGCCCAGGGGACCTGCGCCACGGCACACCCAAGCGCCATGAGGGGATGGTGAGCGAGCCGCCGTGTGCCATCGTACCACACGCCATGGTGGGCAGAACAGAGCAGCAGTGTCCTCTGTGTGCGGGTGCCACGCCAGGGATGGGGCAGCACCAACCACACAGGGACAGGGCAGCACTGGCCGCACAGGAATGGAGCAGTGCTGGCACAGGGTGGGCAGCAAGCCAGAAACGGAGCACTGGGGAGCTGGGGCTCAGCCCCGTGTGACGAGTGGCCATGTGGCATCTCCCTCCCTGCCACAGCAGCGGGACTGGGCTGTGGCAGGATGCCTGGGAGGGGGAAAAGGACCCTTCCCCCCTTCCCCACAGGTAAAAGTCTACATCCAGAATGCTAACTAGTTAGTAATTATGTTAAGTGCATGTACACCTTTTGAAGACTGAGTCATAGAAATCATCTTTTTAGTAATGGATATGAATCCTAGGAATAGGAAGGTATTAAAGAGTGCCAAACACACTACACAGATACTACCTTTTCTTTTTCAATAAGTGAAACTGTAACCAGTCATTATCATTCTTACATTATTGTACTGGACAGCAAAAGATCTCTTTTGAGAACTCCAAAATAATTAACTGTATGACTAAAAGTAGTATTCTCAAAAATTATGTAGTAGTCTATATTTCTTTAAAATACCTAAGGGGGGTCTTCATTCCAACACCTTTATCTAGACAAATATGTGCATTATAAAGGTATATAATTAAGATTTACTTCACAGATCTTTAAAGATCTTGGCTACATTTTCCATGGCAAATTTCAAGTACAGCATATCTTCTGATTTTGTCAACATATAATAATTGCACTTAAATAAAATAATTCATGTTGGAAGAGAATGAGTATCTCATGTTCAGTGTAAAGTGTACAAGTTGGTATGGACCTGTTAGAGTAGTTTCTGTTGCTGAATTTGCAAGAGTGAATTGATTGTCCTGTCTACTAATGTTCTTGGTAGATCAATTCATGCACCTAAATTTCATATAGGGATCACTACTGAAATGCCCTGTAAATGAAATTTTCAGATTTGCTCGTTCTCAGGCATCAATTTTGGCTGACATTTTTTCAGTTGAGAAAATTTGTCTCTAAAGCAAAATATTACTTTATAAGTTTAAAATATGAAAACAACTATTTTAATGATAACAGTATGCGGGATCAGTGGATGTCCTATGAATTACTTACACAAAACTAATAGCCTTTGTTTATTGTACTAAAGGGGAATATGTTGAAGGAGTAGCAGCCCTCTAATTTCAGTGGTGTTCCCTTGTGAGGATCTGCTTATCTATTACTTAATCAGTTCCCAAAAGATTGAAGCCGAGCAGAGTTCTATTTGGATGAAAGATGGAAAAAGAGAGATTAAGAGGACTAAAGTATTTTTCTTTTTAGTTTGGTTTCATGTTGCAATCACAAGCTCACTGGTAAAAAGAGCCAGAAAAACAAGCCTATAAATACATGCAAACAACAGTTGAATGAATGCAAGTGTAAATATTACAAAGTCACACCAACTGGCAGCATTAAGCAAAATATATGTTTTGGAGGTGTTACTGGATAGATTTATACACTGTAGAATGCAGACTCTGTAGGTCTGTTTATACATTTTTATAAAGAGTGCTGTGAACATCCTGGTTTGTGAGGAAACAATCTAATTAGACCTTGCAGGACATAGAGAAGCCAAATGGACATAGTTTTGGAGAGTCAGGCAGATTCAGTGATGGAAGAATCTGCTTTATACAAGGAGTTGGGATTCTTCTGCTTACTCCTCTGATTCATCTTCCACATCTTCTAAGACCTCTATATCCAGGATATACACAATTCTCATATGAACTATGTGCCAATCCACTGGCAAAGAGCTAATATATCTCTGCAGATTAAGTTTTTGTACTTTGGGAGAGCACAGAAAATGGTACTTTGCAAGAAAATGAATAATCTGGTGCAAAGCTAACTTTCTGACATATCAGTCTTTAACTCTACAATTGTTTCTCTAGAAGAAGGAAAAAAAAAGATAAAAACAGAGTGTACTGTAAAAAGACTATATCTTTCACAGTATTTCCTATTGTCTGATCCTGACCATGAACCCGGAGAACCAGAAGTATGCAATATTGCTCATCATTTTTTGGAAATTGAGTGGCCCTATTTTATATGCTCAAAACTAGACTCTTCACAATTTGCTACTATGTGAAAAACTTGCTGAAATCCCAATAGTTCTAATCACAAATGTTAACTTCAAAGACAAAGATGCTTTATAATGTAACGTAGATGATATTTTCCAATGAAATTGCTTTTGATATGAAATTGAAATTTTATTGTATCTGGGGCTAGTTCTAGGTCTTAATCCAAACACACTGTGGTACTACAAGCTACCACGTGGTGTTTTTATCTACTCTCACCTTTCTGGACTTTCTTGGGGCATTTGCCTGTGTGTTAACTTTGCTTCTAAATGACTGAGATCTCCTGTCTCTAGTTCTCACCTGTTGAAGGAAAATGATAACCTGATAGTGGCCACTTGTAAAGGGACTAACAGAGTGAAAGAAGCTAACTACTAATACGAAAGGTGTTTGTTGTTTCCTGATTATCTCAGTGAAGTCATACCTATCAGCAAGAATTGCCCCAGAAGATACAACTCTCTGCTGGGGGCTGGTTGCCTTTTTATTGTCTGTTGTGTTTGCTGTAATTCTAATCTAATACCTGGAAAATGAAACAAGTTCTTTTCCTTTTTGCTTAATCTGAGAGAAAGCTGATCTCCAAGATGATGTCTTGGAAATCAGAATATGGTATGTTCCTGTGAAGTTATTACTTTATTGCTAGGCTGCATTTAATGTCTCCAGTCTGTTGTCTGGCTATAATAGATGCTGCTGGTTATTTTGCAAGAGTATCAGGGTGTGCACCATGTTGAGGAAGCACAAATGCTTCTGTTTGACTATTCCTTTCCCTTTTGATGCCCTTTGATTTCAAGAAATAAAGCAAGTAGCTGTCAAGTATTTTATTTGATTTTATGTTGTTTCTCAGGCTGGCTTGCTGTTTCTTAGAGTATATTTCAAGGCAGATGGGTTTTGGAGAAATACTGGTATAGAAGAAAAGTTAGACACTGCTGTCATTTTTGCCTTTTTTTTTATTTATGGTGGTGCTTTTTTGCATCACATAACTAGATTACGGCAGCTGAAGTCTCCAGTCATTTTTTTATGGGGTTACCCAAGTTTCACAGCACTGTATAGAAAGAATTGTGTGTAGTAGTGAAGGTTCCTTAAAGTGAATAAGTCAGTCAGGGTCTCTCTGCTGTTTCTGTAGTGACAGAGCATAGTGCTTCTTGTGTTGGCCAAGAACACCGAGACAGATCTGTAGCCTGCTTCCTACTATCCCTGCTGCTTAGCCTTGAGAACCCACATACTTATTGGATTTAAATATTTCTGTCTTAGAAATGAGACAGATACTTCTGGTGTTTTTTTGTTTTGTTTGGTTGTGTAAGCTAAAGTATTGGGACATAAAGCTTCTTTTAAGGTGAACAAAACAAAACTAGGTATGTTTAGAATGTAAAACAATATGTTTCATATGTATATATATATATATAAAATAATATTCAGTTTTCTGGAGAAACCTCTTGACAGTCCAGCCGATGTCAAAGTTCGTATTTTAATTTCTTAATAACAATAACCTGCTCATACACTGAGGAATCTTGGATAAATAACTACTAGTGCTCTCAACTGTATATTAGTGTAAGCTGTTCAGAATGAGAAAATATTAAAGAGTGTCCCTAGAAATATATGTTAATTTCATTTTTAGTGGCTGATATTGGCACCAAAAAAATTTGAACTGGTGTAATTTACTCACTTTCAGACTGGAAAGGGGAAAAGACGACAATGATTCTGTGGTGAGGGTGTTGTTACGGAACTACACTTTTTATTCATTTCTTTGATCTCTCAAAGAGAATTTATTTGTATTTTTCTTTTTATATACTCCTTTAATTTTTAATCTTTCATCTCTTGCCCTGAGATAATGTCTATTAGTTACAAGCAATCATAATGGCACAGGTGCAACTGATTTTACTAGATCAGTTATTTCAGTGTCACCAGCTATCACTATTTATGGTAAACCTGTCAGTCATTACTGGTAGAAGAATGATTCAGGTACTCCTAGGGATCGAGGTAATGAGTTTCCGAAGAAGAAAATATGCAGTGGTTAGCCCTCAAATTTTCATCTTGAGAAATAAAATTTTAATTAACCCTTATCAGTTGCATGTTGTGTCAGTGAATACATTTTGCCTTGTGGTGATGCACAAAACCCCACTATCCTAAGTAGTCTCAAAATTAAGTCTTGTAAATCAAAATAGAGAATGTTTGTTGAGATGAAATCACAATGATCAAAATTAAGTGTTGGCAAATAGCAGCATTGTGGTTGAACTGTAATTGTGGCCACATTGGTCTGCAATGTGTGGCCAGATGTTGATAATTTTCTGATTCTCTGCAACAAAGAATCACAAGACAAGGTGGGGCAGACAGCAAGTTAATGCAATTAAGACTTTTGTGACAAAACCCAAGCAACAGCATAAAAGATCAAATTGGAGAAGTCAATAGCTCATGTAAGTTGATGATAACCAGTACTTCCAAACAGTAACATTACAGAAAATTTCGAAGTAATCTTGTGTTCTCCTTTACCTATACATCTTTTTGCTCTTCCTACGAAGAAGTGAGATTTGCTTGGTTGCATTCTTGATTGGCCAATTTTTTCTGCTGTCACTCTGGAATAAGCCAGCACATCTCTTAACTAATGGATCTGATAGATATTCTGACAATCCACTCAAGAAAGATCAACTGCTGAGAAGAATTCACGATTTACCTAAATAAATACTGGTTCAAATATTAAACTTGTCAGAGAGTGTTTTTCATTTGAACTAAAAACTAGTTAATAATTGTGAGCTTCTGTATGAAATAGTAATACAGAAACTTGGCAACTCACATAGTCAAGTGACATACTGTTCATTCTTTAGACTGTTCCAGTTTGCTCAAGTTCGAGTTATTCAACCACCAGCTTGTACTACTGTATCCTTGGATGCTCCTGCACCAATCTAATCTTTCATGGTCTTCAGGCCATGAATCTTCATTGTACTATAAATGATAAAAATAGTCCCTTTTCAGAATAAATGCTAATGGGTTGTTACATGTTTGCAGCACTCCTTGCAGAGGATAGCAGCTCATAATTGATAGGCTGCCTGTGCAGTCTTGAATAGCTTCTGTGACTTTTACACGTTGTATCACTCGTTCCTTTGTTTTTCTCATGCTTTTTTCAACAGCTCTAGCTACCCTTCTCTCTTCCTTTTCAACCTATTCATTTTTGTTGTCTGACTTGCATCAGTCTTCTTTCTGATCTGCTCAGCTCAGAACATTAGGATTACAAAAGTATTGCTACTTTTGAGGAGAGAGATGGATATTCTCCTAAGGGCTGTAACACCTACAAGGCTGACCTTTCTGAAGTCTGTATTATGTTCTGTTTCTTGCCTCTTCACACCTGTGCTGCAAAATTGAAGAGTTGCTTTCTTTCTGCATTCTTTCTGTGGAAAAATAGAATGATAGCCATATACAGGTCTGTAAGTGGTCTATTTGTGTATAAAACCAAGACTGCAATATATGTATATTCTTTGCACAACATTATTTACCTATTTGCAAACTTTTTTTATGTCTGTATGTGTTACAAGTTCATTTAAGAAATATACATTGCTATGTTATTTGCACTGGTAGAATAAAAGAGTTGAATTATGGTATATGGTGAACTGCTTACACAGAAATAAAGAATGTTCAGCTGATACTGCAGCAGAGATGACTAGAAGGAAGGAGTTGTGTACATATGTTCTCACATTTTCATTTAAAGCCCTTGACTGATTTTTTTTTTTCACTTAGAAGTGTGTGCTAAGTGTTCTATTCAGACATTTTCTAATGCAATATAATACCTAAATCAGTGATTGTGCCTCCAAAGGCTTGTAAGGACTTGAAGATTTAGTAATATATCTCCATAGATAGCTCTTCTGTTGCAAACAGTTTTGTAAAGCTTTTCCTTTAAGTACTTCTCTTTGGACTACTTCATAGCAGAAACTTGTTAACTAGAGTGTTTATCATTCTATTACTAGAGACCCATGCTAGGAAGTTTTAAGAAATACTTCTGGGTTTTTTGGGGGGTATGAAACTGTACATCTTTAAAGGTACATATACTTACAGTTCTTTATGATACTTCATAAATGGCTCTGGAAAAGTGCAGTGACAAAAATGGAGAAGTATCAACATTTTCCTGATTTACTGAAGATAAATATCTCATTAGTGAAGAACAATGTTTTTTAGCTGTCAAGTCATGTTCTTGGCTGGTGTAATATGTACAGATTCAGTCTCTTCCATTTTCTCTCTAATTAATTTTATTTTGGGGCATTTACAATTTTATTTTGTATTGTAGCGAGGGAAATTTGTATCAGCCCCATACCACTTGGACCCTCTTCTGTGATGATTTAAATACCTAACATGTTAGTCTGGATAATGTTCGTTCTTGAACTCTCAGTTATACTGTCGGAAGTAAACAGTATTTATTTTTTTCAGCCTTTGCTCAAAATTAGGCTAGTAGAAACTAAGCCTAGTAGCACCATTTTAAACAGGAAGGCTTTTTTTTCATCTCAAACATATCCTAGTTGAGAAAAATCACACCTTTTTGTATATAGAGTTCATTTACCACCTCCAGCCTACTTTCCTCATAATGTATGTCATTTTCCTAGATTATTTTTTTAGCTTTTGTTCATAGCATACACCTTTTCGTCTTTTCATTTCTGTTAGAAACTTGATCTTGCGGCTGACACAGTTTATGATGAATCAAAATGCTGTGTGTATACTTCTGAGTTCTGAATTCAGATTGTTACAGTGTGTGTAACTGTAAATTCCTGAGCAGCCAAGGTATTCTATTAGGATTTGAAAGTCTTCTGACATCCCCANACTTTAAATAATTTTTGCAATTATTTTATTATTATAAAATAAACTTGTGTGGAAAGGGCCATGATGAAATACTTGCCACTTACTGCTTTTGATTGTGGTCACGAGTTTTAAAATTAATTTTCCTTATCTGTTTTTGAAAAGTTCATAGCAGTTAAATTTGCCTTATGAATTAAAATGCAGATGTGAAGCAAATTAACAGGTTCACTTGTTTCCACTTAGGAGTGAATACTGTAACAGTGTTTTGTGGGTTTCTTAGAGATGATATACGCTGTGTTTATTGATGAGTTGATCTTCTCTGATTTTTGTTTTCAGTTTCTCACAATTTACTGTGTCAAGTATTCATGGACTAATCAGCTAAATATTAGTTTAAAACCAGGGAGACTCAAGACCATAAAGTTTAGAATTGTTTCTGCAAATTGGGTTAAATTATCATCAATTCTTCTGCCATGGTCCTAGTTTCTGAGAAAGCTAAAAAAAGTGAGAATAGGTTTATCAATTTTTTAGGCTTTTTTGGTCTATGTGCAAGATGAAAGTATTAAAATGACTAAACATGGAGGAAAAATTTTCCATGTTAAAATACTTTGCCCTTTCATTTTACACTTGACGCTGAAAAGGCAAATAATGGCATTTTGACTCTTTCTAACACATTTCTTTAAGTTAAAAGTAATTTTGCTCTTTCAATAAAGAAAGATCCACTCAGATCCCTTAGGATCCTAAACAGCTTATTTCGTACAAGTGAATTGGATGGCCACGTACAAAATTTTTACACAGGAATTATAAATATTCTTTTTTTCTTAATCCCAGTGCATTCACTTGTTTGTCTAATTCAAGTTTCCTTTTTAATGGTATATTGATACTTGGTTGCTCCTTGCAGACTTTTCAGTAAAATAAATAATTTGAAAAAAAGACTTAAACAGCACTGAATCA
>WEIV01016645.1:47370-60713 GCA_013390005.1 Calyptomena viridis | reverse complement strand
TTATCTGCTTTCTAGTCAGAGGTCAAGATAAATTAAAAAAAAAAACACAACCAAAAACCAACCACAAAAACCCCACAATACAAACAAAAAACCCCCCCACCACCAAACACTTGAATCTGAATACGTTTGTATTTTGATTAAGAACTGGATGCACAGCACAAGTTTTCCCCTGGTTCCTATCTCAGTAATGATTAATGATTAAAACAGACAGCTTTCACATTGCAAAATATTTACAAACAGAAAAGGAACTTGAGTAGAACGCAACTTTTTTTTTTTAGAGCCTGTNGTTAAATTATCATCAATTCTTCTGCCATGGTCCTAGTTTCTGAGAAAGCTAAAAAAAGTGAGAATAGGTTTATCAATTTTTTAGGCTTTTTTGGTCTATGTGCAAGATGAAAGTATTAAAATGACTAAACATGGAGGAAAAATTTTCCATGTTAAAATACTTTGCCCTTTCATTTTACACTTTACGCTGAAAAGGCAAATAATGGCGTTTTGACTCTTTCTAACACATTTCTTTAAGTTAAAAGTAATTTTGCTGTTTCAATAGAGAAAGGTCCACTCAGATCCCTTAGGATCCTAAACAGCTTATTTCGTACAAGTGAATTGGATGGCCACGTACAAAATTTTTACACAGGAATTATAAATATTCTTTTTTTCTTAATCCCAGTGCATTCACTTGTTTGTCTAATTCAAGTTTCCTTTTTAATGGTATATTGATACTTGGTTGCACCTTGCAGACTTTTCAGTAAAATAAATAATTTGAAAAAAAGACTTAAACAGCACTGAATCACTTTCATTGCCAACTCCATTGCAAATCTGCTGAATGAGCTTCAGCGAGTAAAAGTTTACTCCACAGCTAGACAGTAATTATTAGAATCTGAGTAAGAAACAACAGCATTTAAAAACAGTGATGTATTAAATTAATTTCACTTACTGCAGCTGCTACCCAACATGGTAACAGGATTTAAAAAAAATACTAATTGGATTACAAAAAAGAAAGAGCATGCTGACTCTATATTTTTTTTTATTTCTTCTGTCACTCTGCGTGGTCCTGGTTTCTGTTTGGAAAGCTGCAGTCTGAAACTCCCTATGAAATGGAGCTGTCTGTCTGAGATATCTTAAATCCATTAAAAATATTCAAGCAGAGAACTGCTTTTGCTCAGCAGGATTTAAAGAACATTGCTAAGAAAACAGAAATTTCTAAATTTATCTAATTTTATGCTGAAGTAAAGCTGTACGTCACAAGGAGGAAAACATGCTATAGTTATCAATATCAGGGCTTTTCCCTTTGCCCCAATCAGGTTAGCTTAATACAGAGAAATTTAATTAATGAGTCTACAGAGACAATGATTCACTTGCTATTCTTTATTTAGATTCAGAGCAGGATGATTTCCGTAGGCACTAGATATCCACTAATCCTAATAAAGTCAGCACAAGCTTCAGATGTTTCATGCTGATGCAAATAGGACCACAATGGTTTGGAAAAATATATATAGCGAGCCTGTTTAAAAAAGCAGAATATAGGACAGTGTTTTCAGATTCTGAGAAAGACTGCTAGCCAAAACTCTTATGCAGTCTAGTAACACATTTAATGAATTGTATCCACCTATCATAATTCCAAAGTCCAGAAAAATTACTACATGAATTACTTTGGTTTGCATGCTTTGCAGCTTTGTAAAAACTTAAAATTCCAGGAAAAAAATATATTCCAGAGCTAAGAACTTAGAAACAGATAGCTTAAGAAATTCTTGTGGCTGCTTGCCAAGAAAGTTTTTACAATTCCATGTCTGTTGTTAGCAGATGAGCTTCAGTTCTTGCTTGAATTGTGTTTTCTGCTCTGAAGTGCTTGGCACTTCAAAAATAGCACTTCCAAGTGTCTCTGTTTCTGTACATGGCATATATGGAGTTGCATTTGTAAACACTCAAGACAAAAATAAGCTTTTCCTTTTCAGCTTATGTTGCTGCATGGATTTGTCAACCCCAAGAAGAGAAGGCATATTCTTTCTCTACATTGTCAGTAGAGTTTTCTAATTTTCTCTGGATCAGAGTGGAGGTATTTAAGTTGCATAATGGTCTCTACAGATAAAAGAAAGAACCTTAAGACTGAGATGTGAGTCCTCTGTTCTGTACAATTCTGACTGTACTTCACTCTTGGGTATTTCTGTGACTGTGGAAAGCTGACAACCCCTTTTAAATGAGAGAACCTCTGTTTACATACAAAATAAGTAAATATTATTACTGGGGATTGGCAAAAGCAACATTTATCTTCTCTCTCTATTCAGCTGAAGGTAGGAATTCTGTTCTTTTTAAGATTTGTGTCCAGAGAAATAATAAACCCATTAAACATTGACAAATATTTTTATAGTACTTTTTATAGTTAGAATTTTTGGTTCAAAAAAAATGAATGAAGCACTGCTAAGCTCTTGCAATGAGTTTGCTCTCTTGCTGTTACTGTTTATTTGAGATATTCAGTATTGACCTTGTAGCTGCATATATAGATTTAGAGATGCAATTCAACTCTTGAAAATCAGACCATAAGGAATTTAATAATATTTTCTGTTTGAATACCTGCCCAAGTAAGGACCAGCTTTGTATTCTCTAAGAGAGCTACCCTTTATTTTAGAAATAAAACCAACAAAGAACAACCAAAGCCAAACACTACAAAGATAGAGATTCTGAAATCAATCTGTGCAATCTATTCTCTTAGTTCTTTGGTCTTGCCTTTAAAACTGTTTACTAATGCATAACCTAAGCTCAAGTATGTTCCCTTTCTTTTGCTGTCTAATCTGAGCATTGACAAGATTTATTTTCTCCTAGTGTGTTTCTCTTTATTTGAAGACACGTGGTCCCTCATCAGACTTCCCTTCAATTCCAAGCTGTCCATACAGGGACTTCATGTTAGTGCCTGTTCTCATAGCGCAGTCAGTTTTTGATTGCTATAACAATGTACAAAAGGAATGCTCAATATACTATTGTTCCAGAATCCTGGATTCCTAATGCCCAATTGGGTAGCATCTGAGCTAAATATATCAGGTCTGCTGTTAGTTTTAAAGGGCAATGGAGTGAGAAATGAAGATGAGATTCTTCCTTTCTCTCATAAGTATCTACTTATTTTATTCCATGTATATATTGAACCAAAAAGTTTGCACAGAAGTTCTGAGTTAGTTACAAGCTGACGACAAGCTGTTACGGTGCATTTCTTCTACAGCCTGATTCTCAGATTGTTACCTAGAGACATTTTGAAAATCCTCTGTGGTCCTGCCTTAAGATGGGGAAAAAAAATATCTTCAATTTCCTGGCATAAATCAATCTGATGGGAATGTTATCGCAAATAACCATATCATAACAGAACATGTGTTGATGTTTCTACAGAACTCATAGCTTTCTATCAAGCACAACCTCCTAAGTCTTTTGCAAGATAAAAATTATATTGGCACCCTTATGTATGCTGATCTGAGTCTGGCAATAGTAATATTTGTGAATTTGCCCCAGGAGGGAATTTACCAATTTCATGGAAATATATTCTTATCATGGTGGAAAGAGTTCCTTTTAGGGGGAAGGGAAAAAGGAAAAATACTGTTGAATTTTCTGTGTTGTCATACTAACAGGCTTTTCTCTGAGTTTTGTTTGTAGTTTTTTTTGTAGAGCTTGAATACAAATTTAAGGCTCCTTTTTCTTCTTATATGGGTAGAAACTTTTTATTCTTGGCACTTCTCTGGAAATCTAATTCTGTGTGCATTTGTAATTTGAGTAAGTACTTATTTGAAAAGGCCACAGCACTAGTATCTCAGTTTGATTTCTGTGGGTGATTACAAAAAAACCCCATACCCAAACAAGTGCCAGAGAGGAGCTTGTGTTTGGCTAGGGTATTTTGTTTCTTGCTAACTACCTAAAAGCGTACTAGTAACTGCTGCACACCTGTCTAGCAAATGCAACCACCATTTGGTTAATTTGTTGAGAATAAATAAAGAAGGAAAACTGATATTTGCCATTTTTCAGAATGGACAATATATCTTCCTATGTCTGTCTGATTTCTTAGTAGCATTTCTCAAAACGTGTGTTTGTAGGAAAAACAAGGTATCTGCCTCACGAAGATGCCATTTCTCCAGTGGCTTTTTCTCCTAGGCTTTTGTTGTGCTCTTTGGTATGACATTAGGCTTCAGGACTCTGGTTGCTTCTGTCTTCTGATTTACTTATTTTTAAATAAAAATTGCACTGTTACCACAGTATTAAAAAGTAAAAAAGATATTCATGGCAAGTGACAGTCGCAGCACCATTTGCAGTTTATTGCTTCCAGTGACCTGACTACCATGTGGTATGAAAAGGAAACACCGCTTGCTCTCTCATTTTCTGTTTCATCGACCACATTTTCTATGTTGTATCCTCTCAGCTCTGCCATCCTCTCTGTTAGGATGCTGACCAGAGCAATATATTAGCAAAACAATGATCAGACAGAGTGCTGCTTTGTTGGAGTACTCTCTGAAAGTAAGCTTGTGCCCTATTATCCCATTGTGGTAGGTTGACCCTGGATGAATGCCAGGTGCCCACCAAAGCCATTCCATGACTCCCCTCCTCAGCTGGACAGAGAGAAAAAAGAACAAAAGAGAAATGGGAATGGGGGTGTCACGAAAAGGGAAGGTTTAAACTAACCTTTCCAAAGGGGAAGAAGTCTCTCTCTACCCTTAAAAAATTATTTGACTGCCAGAGCTCCAGGAAAGCCTTATTAACTGAGCAGTCTGATTGCGTTTCTTATGTGAGAAACCTTTGCTTAACCAGATTCACTGCTCAGTGAGAATATATCTGAATTTCCTTTAAGAGAAAGCTTTCACTGGCAGATAGGAGAAACCCCTCAGCAAGTCTCCCCAAAGTGCTATCTTGCCGCTGCCAAAACTATTAGAACCCTTGTATAAGGATTTATGCTAAAAAAGTAACGAGATAACACCTTTTATTAAGATACATTGTGACAAAGTAGATAGTGAGTTCTTTTAATAGCTGGGATAATCCTTGTTATAAAGACATAGTTCAAAACCACATAGAATGAGAGCACATACACACAACTTCTAAAGCAAAATAGTCTATCAAGAAATATTATGAAGAAAAGCAAAATGTTAGGTTAAAGCAGAAACAGTTACCATGCATAAATTACAGATTATCTCACCAGGTGTCCCAAGTGAGGGAGAAGAGAACTCATCAGTTCCTCCTCTGCAGTTAGGATGGAAGGCTTCTCTCCTCAAATTCTCTCACTTGTCAATTCCTTCATGTATTATTTTTCTCCCAGAAGGACATACGGAGTTTTTTTGTAAGTGCTGCAGTTAACATTTACAAATTTAGGTAGTGAGATAAGGGTTTAATTGCTTAGAAAATTTGTGAGTTTTGCCTGACTGGTGTCAGTATACTTCCATGGGGATAATGACAGGAGTTTACTGATAGATAGCTGGCAGAGTCAAGGGTTATACCAGCATTCTCTCTGGGGCTTGTGATTCTTTAGAGAATGGAATGAATGCCTTCACATCCTCCAGGCTTTGAGAAACTTCAGATCTTATCAGATCTTTACAGAAACTGTCTTGTGAGACAGTTGATTCTGGGTTATTCAGGGAGGTGCCAGCTAGGTTTTTCTTCTCTGCAACTCCTGTATTATTTTAACTCCTGTCCTTTATTTATGGTGTATCTGTCAGGGAGTTGTTCTGGTATATCTGTCTCTGTTGCTATTTCCTCCTCGGGGAAGTCTTGTTCCTCTCTTCTCTGGCTGCTGTTGTGAAAGTTGGAGTTTTTCCCCTTATTAAATATGTTATCTCAGAAGCATTATCACTGTTGATGATGGGTTTGGCCTTGTCCAGTGGCAGGTCCATCTTGAAGCTGTCTGGCATGGGCTCTGTTGGACATAGAGGAAGCTTCTCAAAGAAGCCATCCCTGTAGTCTCTGTTCCACCCCAACCCTCACAAAACCTTGCCACACAAACTCAACACACAGAGCCTGGGCTCTCTGTGGCCTTTGCAGCTGTGGGACTGGAGGTGTGTTAGCTGGCTGCCTAGAGTGTCAGCTGTGATAATGCCAAAACTGAATCAAATGCTATTTTCTCCTTCTGTGTTGTTACCAGGACTGTTGGTATAGCTCCAAAGCTTTCTTCAACTAAAACTGAGTAGAGGGTTTTTGTTTAAGAGCTATGATATTTCTTCTTTTTCCATGCAACAAATTTCCCTTTTGACTGGAACAAATTATGTAGTTCTCACAGCAAAGAGAAATGAAAGAAATGTCAGGGCTATCATCCAAGGTGGAATTCAATTCTTACCTTTTCTATTACTGAAATGTGAAGCAGAGCTATTATCTCTTCGATGGAGGCTCTGCTTACTGAACATAAAGTAATACAGTTCAAGTGAAATTGCTAATAATTTTATATAGAAATACTGGTAGGGAAAATAACCTTTTTGGGAAAATATGACTTACTAAAAGATGATTCTCACCTTTGGACAGAAGTTGTTACTGTTATTCCATACTAAAATAAATACCTTTGTATCATTTTTTTCCTCGGAGTATTCAGTTTTAAGTCCCAATTTTCACATTATCTAGGAGATCTGCATCTTTCCTGAAGACTGTTTCTCGAAAACCCAATGTTGCATACATGTATATATGCATTGTTCTAACACAAAGGCTTACTAGAGGGAAATCTTAAGTAGTTAAATGTATTCCTTATTATTTTTCTTATTATTTGGATTTATTGTATTAAACTATAGCAGTGTAGCTCTTATATACTGTAAAACATGCACTATATGCATCTAAATATAATCAAGCAGATAAAAACCTCAGACTAAATCTGTATCAGGGAGTATCTACCCATTTTATTTGTCAGGGATCATATGCAAGTTTCAAAGATGTTTCAATAAATTTTGAATACTTGCACCATTTTTGTTCTTAGGCCAGTGAGCATGGGGTGTAGAGATATTTTCTAGTAATAAACTATTTTCTAATATTTTCTATGTATCCTGACATAATCTTTGCATTGAGCCAGCAGGATGCGTCTGTTCTGAACTTATCTGGCTGGTTATTCTGTTTAATCAATTGTCCGAAGTTAGGTATTTCATTTTCTATAAACTGGAGTAATTTTCATATCTATCAATAAACTCCTGTCATCTTCTTCGTATACACATATCTTTATATGAGAAGGCTAGAAAGCACTAGTACAAAAGATGATGGGCTCAATTAATCCTGCAAGGGGAAGGAATTGCTTTTGTTTGGAAGAGATCCTTGTAATGGAAAGCAATTAAGAGAAGAAATTTATGTGCCCCTCCCAACTCTACTTCTTCTGTTGAGTACATTACTTTGTAAATGCTGGATTATCATTAATCTTCCCGCACACATAAATAATAAAGCAACTATGTGTTTTGTCCACAGCCTAAACCACATTAACAGTAAATATGTCAGTGCACAAGCAGCATGGAAGGTTAGATAACACTGAAGTACCTCAGATATTTTGCTTTATCCTTCTCCAGATCTTCTCATCAATTCATTCACATCCATGTGTGGTCCTCCAGTCTGACATGAAGCCAAGGCTTCAAGTGAGTGAGTGCATCTTCACAAATCACTACCCATTTTTTTCTGAAGATAACTAGAGGGACAAAGATTTGTTGTGTGTTTTTTTCTTTTCTGTGTAATGAAAAATGAGGATCCGATTCTTCCTTTGAGGCGATAGCAATGACAGTCAGTATTTTCTTTTCAGAATAGGAATTAATTTTAAGAAAATTAAATATGTGCTTCAAAAGTTGTCTCATTAAAATAATGAGAGGAAGTGATTTCATTGTAGTGGTCAATACTTTTTGAATGAATAAACTCCTGCAGTTATTTCGCTTTGAAACTGCAGTATATCTGAACTTTTGGGGGAGTGGAGGAAGAAGCTTGAAACAAAATCATGGGTATGTGATGGACAGTGTGAATTTCTCTCATCTTCTTTTTTATAAGCATGAATGGCTCCTTTCTTCTAATAACTTTGATTTTATTCATTTAGGAAATTTTCATTACCTCAAAGCAAACTTAATTTCTTTTTAAACTGCTTCTCATAAAAAAAAAACACAACCCAAACCAGCAAATTGATGTCTCCCTAATTTTGTTAGTTTCCCTTTGCAAAGATTTATTTTTCTAAAATGTTATATAAAAAATAAAATCAAATTTATTTCATTTTTACCTCATACACAGAGGTCCACACTTGTCACAGTTATGCTATTGCTCCCTGTTTTTTATGAAGACATGCACGATGTTGCAGTCACCTTAGAGATACAGGACTTTAAGGGGGGGGCAGGGGCATAAAATCACGTAAGTGTTTACCCACCAACACAAAAACACAGCATGCAGTCACAGACAGATATATAAACCATTTTCAGTGCAAAAAGGACTGTGGTGGGTTGACCTTGGCTGGTTGCCACATGCCCACCAAGCTGCTCTATTGCTGCCTTTCCCAGCTTCTTTGCTTGACAAGCTTGTTTGATGACTTTTTTGAAAAACCCAATTTTCTTTAATTGAGATATTGCTGGGTTTGTGAACAGTCACACAGCCTGTTAGATAGACAGAATGGGGATTACAGTCTAGACAATCACATTGTAGAGGAACACCTTACCACTTGATTCTCCTCTTTGCCTTCTCTGTTTACTTTTGTTTTTAATTTCTTGTGAGCAAACCTAGACAGATTTGATCTTGATTCGTTTTTACTCTTCACCTAAGAGAGCAAACAGAAGCTTATTGCTGCATATTTTACATACATTGTAGGATTTGTCTAATTTGTTCACACTACTACTGTTAAGAATTTGACGTTTCCTATGCTTTCTGCCACCATTTAATTTCAGATGGCATTACATTTGATTCTACCTCTGAATTAAAAGATTTGCTACTGTATTACATGTAGAGGGAGCAAGAAGAGAAGATTTTCTTTTCAGCAGCAAGTTCACAGCAAGACTAGAGAAACACAAAACATAAAAAGAACAGTGTATTTTCTTCCTGGAGATCCCTTTGTGTTTAAAGCATCTCTGTTTAGGGATCCACATAAATAGGAGCTCATTTCTATGGTGAGATCACAGAAATTATCTCTTTTCAGAACTTTAGTAACTCTGAAGTATTCTTCATCTGCTTCCACCTAGTTTTTTTTCAAAATGTGACCTTGATAGCTTAGGTAACCAGGAGTCCTACTGTTTGACAGACTCTACTCCCTTACAGCCTACTGGGCCAGCCAGCAAAGCCCCCCCCCAAAAAAAACCTTGCACATAAACTTTTTAAAAATTGAGGAAACCAATTAATTATCACATATATTTTTTCTGCGTGGGCAATACACAGACATTGTGCTTATGTACATTTGCAGTTCCCTGAGGGGACTGTGGTGAAATCAGATGATCTACTTTGATTAATTCACAAGTTTCAATAAAATATTTAGTTTCCAATTTATGCATCTCTAGCCAAACCAATAAAACAAAATGTTAAATAAGGCCTGGTCTTATTTTCTTCTTGTCTTTGAGATGAGCTTCCTTCTCTCAATTCCTAACTGTGTTTTAACCTGCCAGGAGTAATGACTACCTTCGAGGACACATTTAAAAAAAACAAAACAAAACACAAAACAACAACAAAAAAAGCCAACAAAAAAACCCGCTTGACAGTTTTCAAGGACTGGTAGCCAGATATGTAATTCTTGAGTAATCACTACCAGCCTGCCATGTCCCTCTTAATTTTTTAAAGTATATTTGTTTATTAGTTTGTTTTTTCTTTTATCTTTGAAATGGATGAGCATTGATAGGATAAAAGAGATAATTTCTGGAATATCCACTTGCCAAAATGTTTGTGTAAGAACTGGAAGACCTAAGCTCAAGTCCTCTTTATTTCTGATTCAAAGCAAGGATGTCAGTTAGGTTTTCTCATCCTAAGGGGTTAACTACTGTGTAAAGAACATTGGCTCTATTGGTCCAACTAGCCTTTCAGAAACTTACTCCAAGTTAATCAATGCAAATCAAATCCACAAGTATTTTTAGGATAAGAAGGAACATGAATGGATATAATTAGATATAATTCTATAATTAAAATTCCAGGGTCTCATAATGTTATTTTTTAGACCCTTCACAAGAATAAAACATTTTAAATTTTTTTCTGAATTTGATCTTGGTAACTCTTCTTACTTTTGACCATTTTCTGTTAACAGTAAGAGGTATCCATATCATTATTGTAGTCTTGTAGTCTGAAGAACATGTTCTTTATATGAACAACATTATGCTCTGCTCTATCCATATATGTCCAAAATGCCACCTGAGCATTTTCTCTTATAATGATGTCATACTTGGTCACAATTTTGCCAAAGTAATTCTATTGTGGTGCACAAAAAATATTTCTGAATAATTAGGTGCCACAGAACGTGACTATGGGAAAAAAATGACATCATCTTTCGTGTGCTCATTGTTTAAGTATAAACAGATGAAGTAAGAAAATCAAGAAAAAACCCCAAACAATCTGGAGCCAAAGATATTGTCACAATTGGGTAAAAATAAATGACCAGTAGTAGCAGGAAAAATAAGTGCAAAAGGAGGCTGTAATCGTGCATTTATATGCATGTTTCCATATGCACACTTTTGAGTCTAGAACAAAAATACTGGATTGTGCTGTAAAGTAAAAATTTGACATAATCTGTCTTTAGAATTGTCGTAGTGTTTCAAGAACTCTTGAATTCAAACTCTTCAGTTATCCTCAATATCTTAAGAGAATCAGACTTCTCAGTATATGCTACAGAAGAATATGAAACCATAAACTGTTCATGCCTTAAAAATAGTAATGTCTCACCTTTCGTTTTGGTGTCATAAAAGTCGTGCTACATCAGTTTCATACCCTTCTGCAACAAGGACATGCAGTAAGACAATCCAAATAAATTGCAATATAGAGAACTAGAATTAATTTCAATATCTGAATTTGAAAGAATTTTGGTTTGCTTTTTGAATTTTTTTGGTGTACTATATTCATTCCTTTGTTAAATACATCAAACAATTGCCTTTAAAGGATATCCTGTCTTTGCCTGAATAAAATTTTTTAGAGTCCAGTTTTCTATTCAAAATCATAATTTAACATACATAAAAAGTACTATAAATATACACAAACATTCATATAGATAATACAGAATTATCAAGTACCAGTTGTATGAAATGATCTATCTTTAGCAGGCAGATTTGCAGGTGTTTTCATAATCTGCTTCTCAAATAGTCACCTTCTATTGTGCCTATATATTGACTCTTACATGAAGACAAGATTTTATTTTACTACTTATTTTTCATATTGTTGTTGTGTGATTAGAGTGAAATTGTTCTGGATAAGGTGAAATACAGCATTTACTTTGTTTGGTTTTATTTTACTTAAATGTAGGAATTCCAGCTTTATAATGAAAAATCAGTTTAGTCTAGAAATCTGTACTAACGAAACTTTCAAGCTTTATTATTATCACTTGCTGTTTTGTTTTGGTTGGTACAAAGCCACACTTTCAGCTAGTAATTACTTAAAAATAGGCATATATTAGTAAAAATTAAATCTAAAACTTTTGCAAGTCTTAGCTCATTAACACACCACACTTCAGCGATGAGCTAGTCAAATAGCAAATGGCTTAATATTAGCTTAAGTGTTTACTCTTTCTGTATCAAATTAGACCTAGACTAACTGACGTGGGCATAGCTTGTGCTTTCGTCATGGTCTTCAACTTTTCATTGAAAATGGATGCTTTTAAAGGTGTGTGTTTTGGTTTAGATTGGTTTTAAGGGAGATTATTGCAGATTAGATCTAGGAGGTTATTCTAAAGCCATTTCTATACACTAATATTAATAACTTCTCACTTACTGTGCTAAGCATGCTATAGTGCTCCAATTCTCTTTCATCAGAATTTATTTAGTCTCTTTCCCTGAATTACACTCTCTCTTGAAGTGTATCTCCTTTCTTGCTGAATGCATACAATCATAATTTCATTATTGATCTGTCCTTTCTAATTGATCCTCTTTCTAATAAGTGAAAGAGAAAGATATTTGGGATGGAAAATAAGAATATGGACATAAACACTTGTTTTTGCTATTGAATGCAATTTTTATCTATAAATTAAGTGAGCTTACTCATACAAGAGTGTGAAAAAGTCCAAAGGCACTTTTGTGGAACCCTTCTGTTATAAGACAAAATATGAAATGAAATACAGGATGGATGTAGAGAACCAAGTAAATCTTGGCATTCAGTTAAACAATAACACATGGCAACAGGGATAGTGCTTTGAAACTGTCTTCACTGCTGCAGGTGCAGATTTATACATGTAAGCATTTCTATAACAACTGATTAAAAATTTCACAGAAAATTTTCTTTCAAGTTAACTCTGGTCTCAGTAACTAAAGTTTGAAGGTCCAGACTATGTACTACAACTGAAGTTTAATGTTTTCACATTAGACAACTTACCAATCACTTTTCAGAATTAGTCATATTGCTGTCTCTCATTTTTACCCAGTTGTTCTCTGTAGCAATTTTGTTAGATACATCAGACAACTCCATGACCATGTTCTATGTCCAAGCACAGAAATTTGAAGCTCTTGGCTCTCTATTAAAGTCCTTTTTCTGTGCCACGGATTTATAGATAATGAAACGATTAGTATTTATGGCCTTCTTTTTTTGTCCTCAAAGTAGCCTACAGGCCTGTTGTCCCAAAAATGGCTTCTTTCACCTGGTGTGCAAGAAGCTGAGCCACTTAATGAGTAAAGAGATTTGTTTATTATTTTGTGTCTGTGCAGAGATGCATGCTAGGTGGTAAACGCACAAAGCTAGCACACCTGGTTACAGCCAAGCAGCATATTTTAGTTTCAAAATACATTGGGACATTCTTATCTAATTTCTGAATACATGCCTACTTAATAGCTATTGAACAATCTTTTTCATGCTTTGATTTAAAGGTATAGTGCATTTTAAATTTAGTGCACATATTCAGTGGGTAGGAATCTTTATTTGGAGGTGGGTAGCCTAAACTTTAAAGGTGTGGTTTTCACATTATAATGAGCTAAGTTCATTTTAAGGACACGTTTTTAGCTGGTTTAGCCAATCTGAATAAAAATTATGGTACACTGAAAATGTGGCGTTTATTATCTAATTCAGGTCCCTTTGTTCGTGTTATCTCTTTACTTGTTTCAGAACTGTTCTTCAAGACCTTACCATTTCCCACTTAACTGGGTCTCTGTAGTATTTATTGTTCTCTTCTCTATGATTCACTCTGCAAAATCTTTTCTTAAACCGTTCTTTCATTCCTAAGATTAGGGTCGTTCAAGGTAAAGAAAAGATAGACAAGTTCCTTCTGAAGAGCAGGGCAAACTGGT
>WEIV01016645.1:8981-40569 GCA_013390005.1 Calyptomena viridis | reverse complement strand
TATATATAGAAATTGAGAGCTTACCAGTGTGATAAATGAAATAGAGAAAAAACATGACTTATCTATTTCCAAGCTTCAGCACTGTTTCATTAAAAATTTAAATGAATATGACATAGTGACTAAAAGATAGCTAGAAGGACCCTCTTTTGTATGCCAAGGCCATTTCTCTCTGCTGACTACAGATTACTTGCAAGTTGTTAAACAGAGCAAAACAGACTGTTCAAATTAATAAATCTAAGCAATACACTGCCTGAATTGGGAAACTGGGGAGAAAACTCAATGCCTTGAATGCCCACAGTACATAACAGTGTAGATGACAGGATTAATTCTAACATGAAACAAACTATTTCAGTGAGATTCTTAGAAAGAAACAAAGTCTACAAAATTCAACTGTGCATTTTTTGAAATGGAAACACTTAGGCACATCTAAACATCTGGCATCAACACTGCCTTGGAAGAGAAAGGAAACTGAATACGTCTATTGAATGTGAGAACAAAATATATTTTTTTCCAAACCCGGTACAAATCGTCAATGTCAAGGCAAAGTGCTTTCAAAAGCTTGGCAGGAGTCCACTAAGACTCATTTTAATCAGATGTAAGGAGAAAGGAACAATGTCAAGCTGTCATTTCATGTTAATATTTACTCATATTAGCTAAAACCCACCAAACCAACATACTTAAAAAATGTTTAATTTATTAAACTATGTTGTAATTTGTCACAAAGCTGTTTCCTTCCATTCTAGTTTTGATAGCAACTCTTGGAAACCAGTGCTGAAAATGGTTACCAACAGATAATGATTTGCACTTAGATCAGTTGTATTGAGTATCAGTCTAGTACCTGAGGAAGTCTTTCACCTCTAACTCCATTTGCAGTAGTTTGTAAAGTAAGCATCTTCAGGAACCAAGAGTTCTGAAAGCTACTGGAGTTTATTATGGCTGAGATGCTAAAAACCAAATCACAAAGCACACTATACATGCCTCAACAAATACATTTAGATATAGATAAGCACAGAAGTTGCTAATGGGAAAGGCATATTTTAATATTCTGTTTTGTCACAATGGATGATATTTCTGACCGAGTTTCATTTCTCATGTTCTAAAACTGTTCTAGAAATATCCCTGGGTCAGCATGGAAGTAGTTCAATTACTCCCGTGAAGGAATAAGGAAACGTTTAATTTAGCATTGCTTCCATATATTTTTATACTTAAAAACAAACAAAAAACACTCAAACAAACACAAAGATGATTAACCCACTGCCCTGTCCCTGTTATCACAACAGTTATGGTACTTCACAACTTCAGTCTTAGCAGTTACAATGAGCTATTTAGGTAAAGACATAAGAATATCTTAATTTCACAGTTTAAAAAGTAAACCAGATGAAATTATTTCCTTGTTGTACTGCTTTGGAGAACTGAAAATTTGTATCTGAACTTAAGTAATGTACTCAAGCATTTAACCACTCATGCTCATGTTACCTTTTTTATTATCTTCCTATTTCTTCTCTTTTGTGCAGTTCTAGAACACTTCTAATTTTCACTTGAATTCCAAGTTATTTAAAGACACTCTTAAGTATTTTGCTAGTCTGTGCACTCCTATAGCATACAATGATGCTTCAGAATGAGTAATATTTTGCTATTAAAAGAAAGGGGAAATAGGTTTCACAAGAAATTTTAATTCCAGCTGTAAATGAAATTTGTGCGTTTGTTAGTCTTCTGCATCCTAATTTAGAATTTGCAGGTTTTTATTTTGGGATACTTCTTTTTGGTTGGCATGTTTCACTTTCTCATTGATTTCATTTATTCCTTTACTAACTGTTTTTATAATTTATTTTAATTGCTTGCATTGTGTGCAACTGTATGCAATACCAGTTTTCATGCTATCTTTGCTGACTAATAAGAGTTTGTGTCTGAAGCCACTGGGGATAATGGGAGTATCTACCTTGTACTCTTAAGTGAAGTATGAAGTAGTAGCCATATGAAAAGTATTCATAGTAGTTCTAGTACTTAAGATGAGGCTATTTTCCAGTTTTACCATGTAGGCTTAATTGTGGTGGGACTTCAAGACAGTAAAGAATGCTGAGTTGTTTTTTAGTTTAATGGTAAAAGCTACTGCTTAGTAAAATCATTGAATCCATGAATTCTGAGTTCCAGTCTGCAGCAGAGGTTCACTCTTTCTACCCTTTTGATGCTAATCACTTGTATTAATGCTTATTAATTCCGTGCTACTTTGTCAAACCTTTTTTTACGTCTTAGATATCAGTTCCGCTATATGTGTCACAACTTTTATAACTTCAAACCTTGACATTGCATCTTTTAATAAAACCAGAATTCTGAAATGGCTGGAAGCCTGGAAGTAACTCTATTAACAAATCAGAATTATTTGAGACAGTTGTCTCACTTGTCTTGCAATTTAGGTTTGGTGAGACTTTTATTTGAATATACACTAGTACATTTAAGCCAATAACATGGGATCAACATTATATTACATGTGATTACATATAAAAGCCTCTAAAATATTGGGTGGAATTACAGTATATTACTGTTATGATCAGGTTATTAAAATTATTATAAATGCCTTTGCCTAAATTAAGGTGCAAACAAGACCCTATGCCAAAGTCAATAGTATGGATTTTATTTAACAGTAAGTGTGAGGCAGAGAGAAAGAAATAGGAAATGGTGGAAGGGTGTGGGGGAAGTTTGTGCATTGCAAACTNGGGGAGAAAGAAAAAGAGTTACAGAGAGTAATAGAAAAAATATCACCATTCTGTAGAACTCAGCAGTGTCCCCTGGGTGTTATTCTAGTCTTCTTTGTGGTGATGGGCCCACAAGACAGAGAGTCCAAAGAGTTAATATACATTCAGGAGATGCCAGTCCCCTCCCCTACGCTGGGGAGAAAGCTTTGCAGTCTCTTGCAACAGATTTTTTGCCTCACTTGGATCACATGTGGTCCTCTGGTCATGGAAGGCCTCGGGAATGAGTTAGGGGGGCGCTTTGGGGGTCTTTGATGGTTTATGACCCCTTCTCAGCTGCCTCTCATGTGAATGTCGTGTGTGTGTGGTTTTCCTGGAGCAAGGGGGTTTACTCTGCTTAATGTGGAGAGATTTTGCTGTCACACAGCCAAACCCCTTCTTCTCCACCACCTGAATGAGCCTTATTTACTTCTTCTCAGACCTGAGGTGATTAGACATTAATCTTATCTCAAATTTCTCCTTCACAGTCCAAATTCCAGTGAGGAAGCATATTGGGGAAAAGGGATTTTTTGCAGACAGGCTGTTACTTCCTTGCAGCTTGGAAAAAAAGGCTTTCTATGATTCTTACAGTGTTTAAGACATCAACATTTCAGTCCATCACAGTTACTATCAATCACTGCCTGTTCTTTCTGTTAATAATTTGGTATTAAATGGGACAAGATGTGTGCCTATTGTGTACATTGGATTAACTGATAAAAGCATGTTTGAGGACTGCTACTGCATGGTCTAACAGTGCTTTGTGATGGGAAATGTTAAGGCTGCCCTTTGCATTTGCATTCCCACTGCCATATTTTCAAACTATTTTTATCATATATTAACAAAAGTTTAAGACACAAAGTTTTTTTTTCCCTTTTTATTATTTTTACTTTTATTTCAGAGCAGTCTTCCTTTCATTCAATAGTTTTCTTTCTCTGTCCCATCCCTGTAGGGAAATACCATTATACTTTGGCCTGCCCCTCTCAATTATTACTGGCCTTAAATAATGTTGGGAGTTCCATAGGCTGTAGCTCTCTTGTGAGGTTTCCATGCTGTCAAGTTGCTTTTTATTTCATGTGGTAGAACATAGTAGATTTACCTGTAGCTGCCTTTTTCATTATTAATGTAATCTCATCCATGAATTATCCTTTTATTTAAATAATCATCTATTTCTTTTTTGCTCTCTCTATGATCCATTTAAAAATCAGTCTTTGGTAATGGATCTGTAGCCTCTGAAAATATTTTATAGCCTCTCTCTGATAGTATTCTATGATCCCCCTCTTTCAGGCATGATAAAAGGTGTCAAGAATACAACCAGAATTAGTGAGACTTGAACTAAATGTTGAGATTTCTGTGATGATGAGAACTCTGGGACTATTCTCCAAAGGCTGCTCTACTCTGGAAGTTTTTCTTTTGCATACAGAGACACCAGTACTTCTCATCTAAGCTTTCAAAAAACTCACCTGCTCTTTAATGTAGCTCTAGGAAAAAAAAGCCATTAAGAGCTGAGACTGCTCTCAGAGAGTGTGTCAGGATTCTCCAAGCAACACCAGTGCATCCCATCTAGCAAAGCATTTGACTCATGGGGTAGTCTGAAGGTTTTGTAATATGTGTTTGATAGTATGACTAATGGTGGGTTTGCTTGTTTTTTGTTTCATCCTTTTCCATAAAAAGAGAATTATGTGCATAGCAAGGTGCTCTGCCTGTAATGTATTTTTCTAACGTTTTGTTTTGCCTTCATCTTCTCTCCTCTCTATGAAAAAAACCCAAAAACTTCTATATTAAGCAAATTAGAAGATTTGTGACACTCAGTTCATGAGAACCTTAATGCTATTGTATCAAACTGGTTCCCACAATAGGTTTGAGTAGTTAAAAATGTCTAGTGTAATCTGTTATATTACTGATTGCTTTGAAAGTAAGAATTGATATGAAGAGACCCAGTGTTACATTAAATTGCATTTCAATTTGACCATTTTACACAATTTGAAGGCTTGCTACAACATAGAGAGTAATATGGTTAGTCCATGGCTCTAAAATGCAGATCACAATGATTTCTCTTCACCTTCACAAAAGGATGCAGAACATCCAAGTGTGTGAAAGATGGCAATCTGACAGGATTATGACATATCTTGGAGAGGGACACGTGCCTGACTTTGCACTTCTGTAGTTGCATGATGCACTAAGTCTTTCACTGTCACCAGCAAACAGCTGTATTGCAGCATGGGAACAATGGGAAAAATGGCAGACTTGTCCTGCTGCCTTTATACATTCACTAGGGAGATTCCCTATAGCAGCTCTGCCTTTTCATGTAACCAGCCCTGTGCATGCATAACAATTTTTCCTTTGTGTCCTACAAAGCTGCAGAGATGTCAAGGCAGTCCAACAGTCCAAAATATGTTCTTGCTACATTTCTTCCTATTTCAGCTGAAGAGGATGAATTTATCCTCAAAACTTGGTTTTATCTGGGGAATATGATGCAGTGGACTCAGTAGAAAAAGGCTCATACTCTGCCATTCAAGCTGAGTTTGTATTCATGCTGGGTAGTATCTGTAAAGTGAGGCAACAGCCTACAGCAATAAACAGCAAACTTTCTAATCCACCAGCTCCAAACACTTTCAACTGACCCATCTGCTACAAGAACAGTAGTGTTTGCCACAAATATTTGCACATATTTGATACTACAAAATTACGTGTGGCTGAAAGACTATTGATTTGCTTTTTTCTATGCTTGTTTTGAATCCCTAGAACAATACATTGTACATAATGTTTTGGGGCTTGTCCCTTCTGGGAGTCCGTGCTTTTTCAGATCAGACAGAGTAATTTTGAAAGTTGCTGCTGCTTTATCGATTATCTGCCCAAATCCATTTTGCTAAGTAAACTGATATAGGAAGTAGGGCTTGTGATCATCTTGCAGACACAATAGCCAAGTCCTACCCTTTTCTAAAAGACCAAAGCTTTATAATTTTTAAATCTGATTTTTATTAGACCTAGGTGACCTATAAAATAGGAAAATCTCAGATCTGCTGGGTAAGATGGAATCAAAATTACCAAGTTTGCTAACCCATTTTCCCTTGCTCCCTGTGTCCTTGCAGGGGCAAGTCCTTTTGCTGCTTCTACTTAGTCAACTCAGACACTTACCAGCCACAAAATTCCTCCAGTAGTCCCCTCATGCTCTTTAAAAAAAGCCTTTTCCCGTGTTCCCAGAGAGATCCAGCCTGCCCACACCTCTTTCTGCAGCAGGCAAGCCAGCCTACTGTCTACTCCTTGGGACCTGCTGCCTCTCTGCCTCTTGAAGGTTGCACCAAAATGATGGCCTGTGCTCCCTCATAGCCAGAACAGAGCCAATGCAGCTTTCCCTCCTCTCCCCTTTCATCACATCAGCTTCAGTAAAACCTTTCCTACCACTCTGGCTGCTCTCCTTCATGCTTCAAGGACAGAAGCTTTCCATGGCAGGATGGTGGGTCAGGGAAGTGAAGTGGGGGAGCTGTATTTTCAGAGTCAGTGAGTTAGCACAGTCTGGTGCCTGGCTGCGTAAAGGGCTACCAGGGCACACCAGGCACCTGTTCTCTGATGCCTGTTCATGCTCCTGATTTTTTCCTTCTGGCAGTGGCAGAACACTGGTGGTGCTTCAGTGCATGGGTGGAAAGGGGGCATTAGGCTGCAGTAGCTCTCTGGGCAGTGGGCAAGGCATCCTTGTAGGCTGGGCACAGCTGAGCCCGAGGCTCAGTAAGTGGCAGGTTTTAGGCCCCTTTTTTTTCATGTATATATATTTTTTTTAATAATAGTGAGAGAGCAATTATCATTCAATTTGCAGTAACTAAGGTCCCGTTGTTCTTTAGACTGACATTCCTGACTTCTGTTCCTTTCAAGACAGAAGCATTTATGGAGTTCAGTGCTCTCTTGGATAGTTGTTCTAGGGGCTGCCCAATTGCAACACCTTCATAGACGAGTAATGCTCTCTTACCAGGTCATTCCATAGTGGAGATAGAGCCTCTTTTTATGCTGTGTTTTGGAGTGTTAACCAAATAAGAGGAGCTTCTGCAAAAAGAAGTTGTTTTCAGAGATACAAAATAATTTCTATGTACTGTTGTTATCCAGCATTAATAGGAAAGTACACTCTCACTTATTTTCATCAGCTGTCTTCTGGAAGGACTAATTATCACTAGGTTTGTGGTTGAGGCCTTACCAGCTGAGTTTTGAGAAGCAGATTTTAGTATCAGTAATGTTATGCAATTACATATGCAGAGTTGAAACAAATTGTAATATTTCTGTACTTTACAGAATAATTTCATAAAATCAATTTCCTGAATATGCTGTCATGCAGAATGAGAGGAAGTTCATACAAGACCAGAAAGAGGTTTCTGAGAACCCGCCAATTGTTTCTCTCAGTGGGTTTCCAATTGGCACACTGTACAGCTTTCTTTTAGAAAAACTGTTTAGAAAGCTGCTTGCCTCTTCCAAAAGTTTTAAGTGAAGCCATTTTTAAGGCCATCTCTGTAGTAATTTTTAAAAAAAGAAACAAACCATCAAACTGTAACCTCAGAGAGTATAGTGACTTTGGTTAAAGAATGGAGAAATCTCACTGGAGATATTTGATGGCACCACACTGTGCGAAGTGTGACAAGGGCAGGTGAGTATAAGTTACAATCAGAAAGGATATATTTTATTTGCTCTTATGAGTGACATCTGTAGTTACAGGTATTTTGCTTTCAAATATATATTTGCTTTATTTATACGCTGTATAGAACTAAAATGAAGATGGGAACAGATTCTGAAATGGAAATAATAGAGGCAAGGAAAGGAATAAATGTGGGTGGAGCAGAGAAGTAAAGAAAAGCTTACTTTTGGGACTGATGTTTTGATTTAGATGATTTCATAATTTCTTGGAATAGTTCTTTAGGGAACAGCTTACAGTGGAGTGGGAGGAAAACTAGTTTTTTACATTGCTATGCTACTATCCTGTAACATGTCTGATATGTATGGTCACACTGAAATCTATGCTCAGTTTGAGCAAAGTGGTGAGGAAGAAGCCTAACTGCATGACAGAGGCAGAAAAGCCTCCAGCCTCTGGAGGTTTAGCAGCTTCTCATTTCAGTGAGAGTCTAAGCTTAACATCAGTGACCGGTTTCAGCCAATTGAATGACACAGGTCCTTGCTGTGATGAAAGTTTTTATTTATAAAGACTGGTTTTAGGGAGAAGGAAGATGGACTTGAGGTGGCCAGGATCCAGCATCAAGTAGATTTTTCCTTAGTGGTTAGGGAAGAACATGGCTGTGAAGGAGGTGGCTACCTGCCACCTACTGCTTGGCCACAACACTATGGCATTTATTATGATGTATGAGGAGAAAGTGGACTGTGGCCATTTTAATATTTAAACATTTTGATATGTGGATTCCATAAGACACTCTTCTAATTATTAGAAATGTGTTTGTCTCCTAAATTCTTTTAATATGATGAATTAACAGAAGGGATAATGCCATGACATTATTTCAGTACTTGCACTATTTTAAGTGCAATTCCTTTAGTGAAAAAGCTAAGTTTTGATTTTTCCATGGATAAAATAATTTTGAATTTTTTGTTTGTTTGTTTTACATTTTGTTTGCTTATGTATAGGACTGATTTTTATTCATCAGCTTTGTATTTCTTTGTGTCCTGGCTGGCCAGCAAACATAATTTTTATCTCAATCTGACCCGNATCATACAAATTTTCTAACAACTTTATACATACTTTGCATCAACTCTTCCTCCTCTCCCACTTTAAATGCAGTGACAAAACTGTTCCTCCAAATCCAGGAGCTATGTAGAACAAACATCTGCCCATCCAGAACAGCTTTTTTCCCCCTATTAATTAGCAACTGTACTCTTATACAGCACAAAGCACACAGCAAAATTTCCTTTTTCAGGCTGAAATTACATTGTTATTTACCTTTTTTTCATTTTTTTTGTTTTTTCAAATATTAATAAGTACAAAGTTGTGAATTGTGAATTGTAATACTGTTGGTAGAACTGACTTAGCGAACCCATTTTCATTACTGAAATAAAACCCACGTCTTTGTATTCATTACTGCTTAATTTTGATAGAGAATGTCCCAGAGAGCTAATGTTCTTTCTGGTAGTTCATTCTAATTTGCCACTGCGGCACCCCAGGGATTAGTGAAGGTTGGATCTCAAAATCGGTGTGAGTAGTGTATATGATATTCTACTGACCTGTAGTAAACTGCAAACAGTGTCCTATGTGATAACTTTTAACATGAAGTAGTGTGTTTGTCCTGAGTTGATTGAGGATTGTCAATATAGTATGTTAGAAGGAAGAAGTTGTAATTGAAAGGTCACTTCTACTTAAAAGAGTTTTGAAAATTATGTGACAGCTTTTAATGAGAAGGGCCATTAAGAGCTGTATTTCCCCACTTCTTAATGACTTCATGTCTGTATTCTGTTGCAACTGTGCATAGAGAAGAAGCTAGATGGTATCTTGAAAGCACCGGGTTGTGCCAGTGCAGCCCCTGTGAATGAAATGCTTTTCTTAGGCCAGGAGTACAAACTAAGCTAGGGCTTGGTATAACCAGCCAGCCTGGCCTGGGGCATTTTCAAGTAGAAGCTTTACAATCACCTGCCAGGTTTTAGTGCTCTGGGAGTGGAGAAGGCAGTGAGCTGGTGTGTGAGAAGCTCTAGTGTTCCAGGCAAATCTGTGCCCAGCATGTCTGTTGTCAGGCAATGCCTGAGATTTATAGAAACAAACATCAGTTGGCCATGAGTTGACATAAAAAGCATTAAACATCATTAAAAGAAAAATCTAATTTCTTTTGTCTAAAAAGCATAGTATATATTTAGGAAAAGTTGAAGTCCCTTGGTATACTCTTAATTAACATCTTCATAGAAGCAATGGATAAATTCAGGAATACTTAAATATACAAACTGGTTTTTAACTAGCAGTTCAGATTTTTATGAAAAACTGATTTATGAAGGTTGTGAAACAAAAAAATCTCACCACCAGGGCAACTGAATTCTAGTTTATATGTAGCATAATATGTATATTATTATTATGTAATATGTATATGTGTAGTTTGTATGTAGCAACCAAGCTACATATATCAAGCAACCTTGATACAACTGTATCAAGGCAGTGTTTTGCCAGATGTTTTGTGCTTCTTAAGAATTATTTGAAATTATTTCTCATAGAAATCACAAAAGCCTTAAATAAAGTTATACAATTAAATAAATTTCAAATAGCTGCTGACATTTATTTTTGAACATTGTTAGTTTGCTTTGGGAATAGTGTGGCTGGAACATTCTTTGTTTTGTACATCTGTAACCTTCACAACTATGGTTAGGAGATAGAGCATGAAGTTTTATGTTAAAGTAGGTGTAATTCTGGTGTTTATTCTGAGTTGCTCAAACTTGTGCATGGCAGCAGAAATGGCTGATGATCACCGGGACTGAAGAAACATAAAAAGTGACCTAAAACTATGATTTTGATTGGAAAGTATCCATCAAATACTGCTTTGAATTTGCAATGAGTGGGAGGATTACGAATGAACTTTGTGCACGAAATGAAGTTATGGATATTTGTACCAAGAGTTGCCATTCTGGAAATCTCACTGCTTTTTTACAATAACTTCTTACTGTCCAATCCTTATATACCAGTATAATATGGCACTATTAAGGAGAATAAAACTTAAAAAATCCACTACAAAACATGAGCAGATCCAAATTTTAGGATTATGTTTATTCATTAATGTTAAGCATGACACTGTGTTTTTAAATACGTATTGTTATATTAATTGGAAAGACAAAACAGCGTAACAGTGTTGATCTTTGAGAAAACAAGGCTGACATTTAATACTGAATGTAAGTGGGATAAATCAGTTTTATTGTGTAACATGCATGTTTTATATCCATTATTACACTTGATAAATGGACAATTCTTGTGGCTGTAAGAATTTTAAGCTTCTTTACATATACCTGTAATCTGTATAAAACCTGTCTTTATTCTTTCATCCACCTCATCTCTCCCTTTCCATCCTCTGCAGTTTTACCAGTTCCTGTGGTTTGTTTAATTCATCTTCACTGTATCTCTTCTAATCCAGGTAGAGTATTATTTTTCCTTAGTGAAGATTGTAAGTAGGTGTAGCCAGCAAACAAAGGAATGCCACACATTTTGGCTGTTAGTAGTAGCAGTGAGTTAAAGTGCCATGTAATTCAAAATGCACTAAAAACCCAAATATGGCACAAAATTTTTTAGATAGCTAGCCAGCTCAAGACCGTGTGACCACAGTATGTTTTTACTATTGTTTCTATTCAATAACGTTTCTCATGCTATAGATAAACCTTATGTTATTGGTGTATATTTTGAAAGACTGCAATCAGTCTATAGATTATGAGTTGTTATTGTTATAATTGAAAATTATTCTAAGGCTGAGTAACTATGAATAATAGAGACAAAAGAAATAATCGCAATTTGGCAGCATTTTGCCAGACGTCTTTTGCCACAGATGTTAAAGAACCTGTGCATCTTGTAATGAGTTTTATCTGCAGCAGTGTTCTCTGCTTCATAAGAGAAGCTTTACATGTGAGCCTTCATGACTGATATTTTTTCACTTTGTATCTTCCTGTGTTGCCAAGGCTGTGCATGATATTGTTACAGATGAATGTCCACCAGACTTGAAAGCAAACTGTTCTATTTTCTCATGTTTCTCCTTTAATAGTTCTACCAGAAAGATAAATATGTATGCCCAATATTACTCCTCAAATAGCTTTTTCTAGCTTTTTTCCTATATGTTCATAGAAATTCAGTCAACTCGATTGTTCATGCTTCAACAGTTTTCCACTAATATGTGCAAAGTTGAACGTTCATTGTGGAAACCCAGGAAATCTGTCTGTATGTGTTTGATTGCTTATGTATGTATTTCTAGTTTACAACACATTTGTGTGTTCCACAATAGTTATACATGGATATGCATATTTGTTTTTATTTATATATGCAGTCATACCCTTCACCACTACCTTTCATCTGTATTGCCCCACTCTTTAAAATCATGCTAAATTTCTATAGTTTTGACTATATTTTACCTCATGGCTCTACTAATAGTTTGTAGTTTAGTATGTACGTATTACTTTTCATTGATTAAAACTTCAAGTGACCATAAGTCAGGCTCTTTATCCTAACGTGTACTGAACAAAATAGAGCATGACAATAATGCCACAGTTGTGCTCAGAACTTCACAGCTTCATCACATAAACATAACACAATGCATATGGGTTTACAGGAGGTTTTTTTGTTTTGCTTTGTTTTTTCTTACAAAGTGTATTTCAATGTTTATGAATTATTTCATTAATATGTGTAGGCTATAACTGCATTTTGCTATTACTTTAATGTAATGACAAAAATTTTTTTAATTCATTTAATCAATTAAAGCAGTCAGTTTGCAATAAATACCAAAATTTAGGCATTTCAGATTCAGGTAACCTTGAATCTTTGTCTCTCTGAATATGTCAATGTTTGCATATATCAACATACACATAAAAAGAAAAAATCTATTTAATGATAGGTTGAGGGCAAATGGTAGAGTTTTTAATGTCATTTGGTTATGAAGAGCTTGAGCCTGAAAAATTATATAAAGGTAATGATATTAGATGTGGTATAATGCTATTACTTAAATTATATCAAAACAGAAATCCTCCTAGAGGTATAAAAGCTGTAATATGTATATGTTTTAATAAAATCAAGCAATGTGCCCTGAATCAGATACTTGGTAAATGTGACTCTTTTTCTTCTTCCCTAATTGGTTTATTAAGATTTAGAATTTGCCTCAGCAGATTTACCTTCACACATATGTTTAAAGAATTAGAAAGGTAAATAAAGTCACATGTGGACGTAAATAAAATCACATGTAGGTGCACTTCATAGAATCATAGAATATGTTGAGTTGGGAGGGACCCATCAGGATCATTGAGTCCAACTCCTGGCCCTGTGAAGGACACCCATGAAGAGTCACACCATGTGCCTGAGAGTATTGTCCAAACACTTCTTGAACTCTGTCAGGCTTGGTGCTGTGACCACTTCCCTGGGGAGCCTGTTCCAGTGCTCAATCACCCTCTGGGTAAAAAACATTTTCCTAAGATCCATTTTGACATGAAGTAGTGTTTGGAAAGTGAATGAATATCTGTGAAAATGGAAAGGCTATGGAAGCTAGATATGAATATGAAAGAAGCTGAACACATTTTTGAGTTATAGGGCAAGTAAGGAGGAATAGAATGTATCAAAACCTATTTTAAAAAAATCACATTGAAATATGTGAAGTTGATGACAACGCTGAATATTTCCAGAAGTTCTAGAGAAATGGGTGCTTTTATCAGGTTTAACTTGAATTATAACAGCTTTTGGGAGTGCGTGGGGGCTGGGGGGGAAGGGGAAGAGCAGGGAGAGGAAAGATAGTTTTGATTCAATTGGTCAGTCTTGGGTGTCTGAAGAGGAGCAGCTATTTCTTCACATAAACGTTATTTCTAGTTAGTCATGTTAATGTTGGGATGTGGCTTTTCTGAGGATGAAAAATAAAGCCAGTCTCCAGACAGACTTTCTTTGACACATGCTAGGCAGAAGAAAGGATGCTAAGCCAAACAAACTGTCAAGTAATAGAGTGAGAGTGGTGAATAGGTGGGATCATAATTCTACCATTATAACCATTTAGTCTACACTGCTAAGTTCCACTGTAGTCTGTAGAAAAGTAAGTAGAGATAGGAGTTTGAGATAAAGATAAGGCCAGGAAGTAACAGACATCTTTTGTAAGGCAGAATGGTGCAGAAAAGGAGACTACAGACTGCTTTTGTACAGTTTAAAAAGAACATCAAGAGCTGTAGCTTTTTTTTTTTTAATTTTTTTTTTTTTGTCTTAAGGTTTTGCAGAGAATCTTTGCCTGCTTATTGTACTGTGATATTTTTTGAGAGTCTGGTCTTTCAATGTTTTATTTAGATTCTGGGCTGATACATTTTTTTGTTTTGACTGTGATGTGTTAACAATAACCAGGACTGTGTGCTGTCAAGAGCTTTTTGTTGAACTGGACTGAAAATATTAATAAGAAATTATTTGCTATAAGGCATCTCAATTAAAGGGTAGTCAATTTATGCTTAAATGGAGAAGAAAACTTGGTTTCTCTATAATACCAGCTGTTCATTTATTCTCTAGAACATGCAGTTTTGTATGTCAGTTCTTTCTTCAAATTTAGGCTGACAATGTATAATCTTGTTATGAATGGTTTGAAAGACTTTTCCAATATAAATGATTCTATGATTCTATGACTATATCATGTTACTGAAGCAAATCTACTAAGTATTAATTGAAATTGTGGGAAAGCTGTACTATTCATCCCAATATTACTAGGTGTTTTTCTTTCAGAATTGTGGAAGTGTGAGTAACTGTACATACAACCAGACTTAAGTGATGCAGTAGAAGTAAAATTCATTCTTTGTTTGTTCTGGAGAAGAATGAATAATACAAAACCATTAGGAACAACTAGAGTTCTCTGTCTCCAGATTATTATTGTGATTTTGTCCTGATTTAGGACTGAAAAGTATGAGAATTTGATGGCTGATTTTTGTCACAGTCACAAAACTGAGAACCAGGAGAATGATTGAATGGAGTTGTAAACCATATAAGCAGAAGAATAAGAACATTGTAATATAGATAAAAATAAAATAAAAAAATGTGATTGATTTTGGGTCTAGCAAGTAAAGTAGCTAGTTGTGTCATTGTTTTGAGAAATTTTCAAAGAAGTTAGGCTAGTCTAAATATTAGAAGAGGCTTTTATTTTAAGGTGAGGGAAAAAAATCCATGGCACTGCATGCACTTAGTCAATCAACAACCTTGCATGAGCTAATCTTCACTCAAAGAGAAGCTCATGTCGTCATAAGCAATAGCAACTATATATATGTATGAGAAATCTCATCTTCCACAGATTTTTTTTTTCTTTTAGAAGGACTGTACATATTGAAATGAAACACTGTACTGAATGTCCAGAAATATGTAATGAATTCATTCTTCAGAAGTGTCTAAGACCACGTCTTTAGGGATTGCTGCACACAAATTGAAATTTCTCTTGAGATTCAAAACCTACGGTGAATAACACATTCATGTTCTTCAGTTCTTTACATTTTACTTTTATGGGTGAAAACACAGCTTCTCTACTGTGTCTTCATGTAGGAGAGCTCTATGGCAATTTTAAAACAGATACGTATTTTAAAATATTTTTAGGGGGCATAAAAGTTATATTAATCCTTCTATAAAAGAAAAAGCTTTGTGGTTTTGTTTTGGGTTTGTTTTGTTTTTTAATTCTCCAGCTGCGACTGAGCATGACAAACTGGAAAGAATGAAAGAACAATGATAAAGTTTAAAATAGAATATAACTCTGGCATGTGGTGCACTTGTTCCTCATTCAATATAGTTTGGATATTATAGAGCTGCTTTTTTTTTTTTTTTAAATCTATTTAGATGTTTTATTTCACAGAAGTCTATATATACAGTGGAGAGAAAGGTGTCCATGTCTCCGGTCTTGTACATCACCCTAATTTTCTTCTGTTGTAGAAATCTGTTTCCTTTCTACACCTTCACTGATGCATTACTACTTCACTACTACCTTATTTTCAGACTTCCTAGTTTCAGAAAAGACATTTTTCAGATGTGTTGCCAAACTGTTCAGGAAAATTTATGTGACATTTACTATGGATGTGGGGTATGTGTAAGGAGTCAAGTGAGGCACCTGTCAGGTCACTGGGGCCACCTGCTGTGAAGGGCCCTCAGTCTCAGCTGTCAAAGTCTCAAGTGGTGGGAATGTGACTGCCAGGATGGCTCCTGGATGGTCAGACGGGAAAGTTTCCGTAACAAGATGCATTGCTGAGCCTGTTTCTCATCTAGAGTCTGTCATGCTTTGCAGCTCAGTAAATCATAGTAATTAAATATTTCTCATTTATGTGGCTACTTGAATTCACAATGATTATGTAATCAGATATAACGATTGCAAGTGTGAATCTTGAGACTTTGATTTCTAACTGCTGTGTCACTCTTCCTCAAATTTCAGATTGTGACCTCACTTAATCTCTTACAAAGAGCTATAGAAGATAACAATGCCCCTGTATTGTCAGCCTCTCCCATGTACTTTTGCGTGTAATTGTTACAATTTGTCTTCAGCTACAGCTTTTTATCTTTGATCTACAAATTAAGTCTACTACAACTAAGTGTTAATAAGGGATTATGATATGTTACATGCCAGTCTCATTCGCTAATACAAAGATTATTTTAAAAATTTATTAAATGTAAGTCTTCTCCAGTCAATAAGCATTGTTCATAACATATTCTATCAACTCTTGCAGAGTCCTTTCTTTGGTTATTTTATTGAAGTTGTAGTGTTTCCAGTGTATGCTGTATATATAATATTTGTCACAGTGTGATGTCTGTCTTGCATAAAAGATTTTGTGTGTGGTGATACTTTAGAGAGTTTTTTAAATTTTAAATATTTGAAAGATAGTAGAAGATGTTGCTCTAGCTGGAAGAATAACAGTAGAAGGTAATGTTTTATGTTTTCTCTCTGCCCCCCTTTTGTCAAGAAGAGCCTTTTATTGTTGTGTCTAGAAGAATAGACTTTTAAATCCTGTGCATTTCTTTCAGGCACCAATCCTTCCTTTGTCATGCTCTTTAGTGACAATGAGTCATGAATTATTTATTGTATAATGCCATTGAATATTTTTCTTTTTTATATACTTTCACTGTATAAGGTGAATTGTTTCCCAGTTCAATTCTTATCACACTGCTCTGGCTTTTGGATGAACCTAAAATACAAATCTTGCAGGTGTTTTCATACTAAGAGGTTATGGATTTTGCTGACAATTACTCCTGCATTACAAGATGCAATGATTTGTTTCTCTTCTGTTTTATGTTCAATTTTTACTATGGATTGTACCCAGAGTTAAATTTAGTCAGTCTCACAGTTTAAAATCAATGGTAACCTTCAGCATTCAGATTAGCTGAATAACAGGAGTTCAAGAGTCCAGAGTTCCTTCAGGAGTTTCAACCTGTATCTTATACTGATCATCTGGTTTTCAAGATCAATGTTTTTCAGGGCATCTGACATAGTGTCCCTTTATTTTATACAGGTCTTGCCTGTCATGGCAAGAATCTTGGAGAATTTCTATTCGTTGTGCTAATAGCAAAACCCCTAGGGCATTCATTTCATCCTCTTTTCAGTAGCTTTAAAAATGTTTGAAACAAAGATGTCATAAAAACAAGGTCATTACCTGAAGGAACCTCATCCCTATAAAAGATGACATTATTTTGTGGCAAGGTCAGGTTTAAGTTGTACAATTACCTGGAAAAGTATTATTTTGGAAAAAATAAGTGGAATGTAGAAGGGGCTTCTTAAAAGTTAACAGATTAAGTCCAGCAGTGTGGGTGGCTAATTTTAATTGCATTAAATGATACCATTTTTGCAAAGAAAGCTTTTGTTAATCAGTTAGTAGAGATTACAAGTGCCAAGTGTTTGTTGGTTTGTTTGTTTTTTTCTGCCAAACTGGTTAGGCCTTTTTTATTTACTGTTTTTGGAGGGGAACAGAGATAGTACCGAATTTTTTTATTATGACAGGAGAAACTGATGGATTTTGTGACCTAATAATTGAAATAGATCCTTTAGTTATTGCTGTAAAAAGTGTTTAAGACAAAAATATGTGCCATTTTGAGGTAAAACACATAGATAATATGAATAAAAATATTTTGACCTCTCCTAGTTAGCAGTAATGGTATTTGAAAAGGATGCAAAACAATATTATAAATAAAAACTTACTGAAGATTCAAACTTTTTCTTGAGAAAAAGCTTTCAAATATATAACAAAATATATCTCTTTTTAATTCAGACATGAAGGCAACTAGATAAGTCACTTTTCACTTGTAGTGGTCTAAATAAGACTTGAAAAATAGCAAAAACAATTAGCACAGATACTCAGTTGTCTATTTGGATTAATTTCTCTGTATCTCAATTTGTTTTCTGATGGTTTCATTATCAACAAATACTAAGTGTGGTTTTATGGAGAAGTCAATACTGGACACAGCTGAAAACAGCAGGACAAAAAAGACATTGAAGAGATAACTAATTGTTTTTAAAAATCACATTAGACAGAATGCTTGAAGTCAAAGAGGTGATGTAGTGAATTCAGGTGACAGTTTCCTTTCGAAATTTTGCAGCAATTTTAAGGTCATACCATTTCCGTATATAGAAATATGTGAAATTGGAAACTTATCTTGTAGCTTACAAGGCCATATATAGGTATTCATAGCTTAGAAAATTAACTTTTATAATAGTGAAATTGTGGCTTTCACTCTTAAAACCTGTGGGGTAATAGCTTCATCATAATCATCATGGCTAAGCTTTGCGAATGAAGATATGGGAAGGGCTCTACTCACACTTGCTACAAGCGCGCTGGTGGCTAAAAAGGCCAATGTGGGATACACAAGCCTAGGAACAAAAGGCACAGCTAAAAGTCTCCTTAGGTGGTATTGACGAGGCGCGGTTCTTTCTGCGATGTCTTTTCTCCTCAAGGCTAATTCTACGTGAGTTTTCAAAGGAGGCAGCAGCGTTAGAGATGATGTGTCTCCATGATTCCCGATTTGAAGCCAGAGTGAACCACTGATGGTGGTCAATATGGCCAAGACTGAGGTGCTGTTTCAATGAGTCCTTGTATCTCCTCTTGGGGGCTCCTCTATTGCAGCAGCCAGTGGCGAGTTCACCATAAAGCACAATCTTAGGGAGGCGGTGATCTTCCATCCTAGAAACGTGCCCTGCCCGGTGCAGTTGCCCTGCTAATAATAGCTTCAGAAGTAATAGCTTCAGAGGTAATAGCTTCAGAAGTAGCCAGAAAGGACTTACAGAAAGAAGAGATTGCTGAGGACACTTGAGTTTCGGTGTAATGGAAACTGTGAATTGTAGTATCTTCATTTTAAAGATTAGTGTAGAGTAGATATCAGTACCTTTACATGATAAGATTCAGTCTAGCTGTGTGTGCAGCTTTTAATTATCACTTGTTTTACATTCATTATATAATGGAAGTCTAGTCTAAATTAAAAAATTAGTAATTCCATTACTGTGTATAATCACCTTGAAAGAAAAGTTATACTGTAATTTTGTTTTACTTTTGTCTAATGACAGATACAGTGCTTTTATCAAAAATTATATTCTTTCTGTAGAAAAATTCCCCATCAGTTTAGACAAGGATGTCATTATCCAAATGTGGTTTCTGTAATTCAGCCACTTTTTTCCAACCTGATATTCTTTTGTCAGTAAGATGGTGGTTTCTTAAAGGATGCACTGTTTTTCTTTTTGAGAGTGAGGAGAGAGCACAAAGCACAGTCCTGGCTCAGAATCCAAAGTCCAAAAAGGACAAGGAAAACAGTGTCTGATGGCAGTCATATCAAGGGAAGAGGGAAAACCGTTAAATAACTACTATGATTTCTTTGGCATTTACTTCTAAAATTGTGTGTTTCATTTTCACTCTTTAAAATGGATGATATATCAGTATTATATGACTTTAGTCAAATGTGCTGTTTTATCTCCAGAGATATTACCAGTGATAATAAGGTGACTATGTAGTGGTCTGGCCACTTGGCTGAGGGACAAGGACTCACCACAGCCAGTTCTGTCACACCCCTCCCTGCAAATGGACAGAGAAGAGAAAAAAAAAACCAGCGAGGTTTCACAAACTTTGTGATAAGGACCATAAGAAACTCCTCACCAATCATTTCACAGGCAAAACAGGCTCCACTTGGGGATATTAAGAATTTATTATTATCAAGATCAGAGTTTAAGAGTGAGAAGTTCGATAGATCTTACAGACACCTTTTCCCCCCACCCCTCCCTCTTTCTGAGATCTACCTCCTTCCCCCAGCGGCCCAGGGAGACGGGAGTGGGGGTTGCAGTCAGATGTTGTTTCTGCTGCTACTCAGAGAGAGGATCCTTCCTCTGCTTCCTGTGGAGTTCCTCCCACGGAAAACAGTCTTACACAAAACTGCTTCCACGTGAGTCCCCCACCACGGGCAACAGCTCTTCAGGTACTGCTGCCACGTCCGTTACTTTTCCATGGGGTGCAGTCCTTCTGGTATAGGCTGCTTTAGTGTGGGTCCCCCACAGGCCACAAGTCCTACCAGGAAATCCTGCTCCGACGTGATCTCCTCTTCCCACAGGATGCGGGACCCTGCCAGGCCCCTGCTCCAACATGGGCTTCCCATGGGATCACAGCCTCCTTCCAGGATCCACCTGCTCTGGCGTGGGCTCCTCCATGGTGTGGTAGTTTTTAGTGGCCAGGTTTTTTCTTGTTAGCAGGGGGGCCTATGGGGAGGCTTCTTTGAGAAACTGCTGGAAGTTTCTCCATTTCCAGCAGAGCCAATGTNGAGAAAAGGTGGCTGTAAGATCTATCGGGCGTCTCACTCTTAAGCTCTGATTTTGAAAATAGTAATAAATCTTTAGTATTTTAAACTGGAGCCTGTTTTGCCTGTAAAATAACTAATGAGGAGGGGTTTTTTTATGGTCCTTATCACAAACTTGTGAAACCTTTTCAGTCTTTCCTCTCCTCTGTCTGTTAGCAGGAAAGGGAGTGAGAGTGTGGCTGTGTGTGTGAGTCCTTGGCATTTAGCCAGGGTCAAACCACCACACATGGGCTGCAGGGGCTCAGCTGCTCCACCATGGTCATCACCACGGGCTGCAGGGGCCCCACGCCGGCGCCTGGGTCATCTCCTCCCCCTCCTTCTCCACTGACCTTGGTGTCTGCATTGTTGTTAATCACAACTTCTCATTCTGCTCTTCTCTAGCAGCCATCTTCATCTGCTCCCTATCTTTTTTTTTCCCTCTTTTTAAATATGTTACCACAGAGGTGTTACTATCACTTCTGATTGGCCTGGCCTTGGCCAGGAGCAGGTCGAGCCTGGAGCCGGCTGGCGTTGGCTCTGCTGGAAAAGGGGGAAGCTTCCAGCAGCTTCTCGAAGAAACCTCCCCCATAGGCCTCCCCGCTACCAAAAACCTGGCTGCTGAAACCCAATGCAGGCTACTAAAAAACAATTTTGAAGCATTGCTCCTCTGCAAATGCTTTTAATAGCTCTAAAATGTTCTTCTTTCCTCCCTATGGTAGAGTTCAAATCCCTGGTTTATAAGCATTTCAGTATAGAAAAGTTGAGTCTCAGAGAGTGACAGGACACATTTGGATGCTTGGAGTGTCAGGCACTGGAGATAAAGCAGAATTGATTATAATGTTGAAACAGTGAAGCTTTCTACTGGAGTATACCAAACTGAATGTAACATCAAAACAATTATACAGTTAAATTTCTAGCAAAACCAAGCTTACATAGGAAGAAAATAAATATATCTTAAGAGACAGATGTTTGTGTATAATATTTCAGGATACTTTCTTGGCTTTATGTAGAATTTAGTCAACACTTTAGTGTCATAAAATAGGATGCAGAAATAATTTGCATTTAAGGGCAGTGGTGGTGTATGTTGTAAACTTACACTCCATGTGACAGATTATTGTTGCATAATATTTTAGATGTGTAGCTCATCCTGAGATAATTTCTTGTCCTAAGTTAGGCAAAATCTCAATGTCTCTGTTTCAGCTTATTTTATGAAATGTGAAACGAACACTGAGTATAATCTTTATCTTTGTGGGAAAGTAAGGGTTTTTTGCATAATGCTTGTATAAAGAATTTTTAACAAGTTCATTTAGAAAGTAAAGGAATGTTTTGAAGATATCAGCATTTAAATCTATTTTTAAATAGAATTTAAAATATTAATTGACCCTTAATTGACTCTTAATTGACCCTTAATTGACTCTAGATTATTCCTCAAATAAGTTATAAGGGAACAATATATGAAAAAGTAAAGGAGGCAGTCTATTGCTTGCAGGATTGTAGAAGATCTTGCAGAGAATTACTGAATTTTTCATCTGTGAGAATTCAAGGCATTTGATCTGAGTCCTTAAATATTTGTGAATAAAGGATGTGCCAGTGTTTAATTAGTATTACTTCAAACTATGAAGAAGATTGAAAAGCAGTAGGATAATGTTAGTCAGCAATTGTAAGAAAATGAGAGGCAATGTTAGTGTATGTTTTGCCTACTGACTGCATATTAATTATTTTGGGGTCCCAGGTAGTAGAGTCAGTGCTGAAAGTTAAGCAAAATAGGTGGTGATGAACTGTCGTGCTATGGAAGATATTTTGCTAGATAAATTACATTAGTCAAATGAAATAGCATAATAGAACCTTCTAATGACCCTGATAACAAAATAGTGTAATTAAGGATTTCAGAGTTAGGAAATATTGGAAATAAGTATAGGTCTATTGCCTTATATCACATCTCACCCCCTTATGTTTATGTGTGATATTCTGTATGTGTGTAGTGTTTCCATGGAAATGCTTTCTTTTTTTAAATTATTTTTTATTATTTTTTTATACTTTCATTTTATAGGATTAACTCATAAGTATTGTGTTATGCTCTAAAGACAGAATTTTTATTTTGCCTTATCTTGTTTTTAATAGCATTTATCTTTATGGTACCCAAAAGCTTGTAAATCCTTAATTAATTTATTTTTAATTAATTTAATTAATTTATTTTTATATCATGGAAGGTGAAATCCCCATTTCCATCCTTACACTCATAGTAAGTTACAAAGTATGAATGGTGGGATTTTAAGTCTGAAGTATCAACTAATGCTAAATATTTGTTCTGGAGCAGTGCATATTTACAAATGATTATCAGTATGTAAGTTCAATATATTCAAGCACAGCGCCCTTGGCTTTACTTGCAGGTAGAAGCTCTGAGCATTTCTGTGCATTAGATCCCATAGTCTAATTAAAATCTCCCTTGTTTTGTTTGTGGAAAGATACAAGTGTTAGTGTCTGACATCCCAAAAGTTTTTACTTGTAGATTCATTAAAATACTTTGGTTTGTTTCTTCTGCTGCAATGGAGAAGTTAATGAAAGTATAGAAACAAAAAATTCAATACCTGCTGCTGTACAGAAATGGTTTTAAACTGCCTCTATGGTAACTAAGGCAACCAGTTCTTCCATGAAATTGAATTTATCAGTTTTCAGTATGTGATTTTATGCGCGTATATTTTAGATACTAATTTGAAAAATTCCATTTTAAAAGTTGGCTAATGAAGAGACTGGAAGTTTTTGAGTGCTTGATGTAGGTGACACGACATACACATATCTGTCATAGATGAATCATTTGACTTGAAAGAAATTAACCCGATATTTGAAAAGAAGCAGTCATAGAACTACTTAATATTCCTTGATCTTTGTTTTGAAGTTTTGCTTTGATGTATAGTGAGGCCTGTGAGAAATGTTACCATCTTATATTTCTACAAGCTTTTCCTGTAATTTACATCGCAAATTGAATCGTAGACTTAGAGAGGAAGGGAGGTCCTCTTGTCCAACCCCTTGCTCATAGTAGGTCCAATTAGATAAGATTATGTAGGGCTTTTCCCATAAAATTTCAGATATAGAGATTCAAATTCTTTAATTTTTTAATATTTGACTATTCTCATGCTATATTTTTTTCCTTATACATAGTCAATGTTTCCTGTGGTGTTTTGTATCTATAGTCCCTTAACTTAGCTCTGTGAACATCTGAGAGTAGTCTGAGTGTACGTTCTCTGTCTCTTCCCATTAAAAGAGGGCAGTAAGACCTTTCCCAGTCTTCTGTTCTTAAAGTTGGGGAAAAACATTCTCATTGTTTCTTCAACAATCATGCACCTAGCCATATTGCACTTGTCTCATTATGCCAATGTTTTCCTTGCACTGGGAAGCCAAATGGAGCAGGCAGTACTCAAGTTGAGGTTTCACACATGCTGAGCAGGGGGGAAAACGCATAATTTTATCTCTCGGCTGCAGTGTTGCTTTCACAATCCATTGTGTGGCTGAACATCTTTGCCACAAGGGTGCACTGCTAATTCAAGATATGTTTTGGGGCCTGCTGGTGCCATGGAAGAGCTGCCAAGCTGGTTAGGGTGGGAGAGTATGCTGAAGAACAAGAGGTTAAGAGATCAGGGTTTTGTCCAGACTGGAGGAATAAAAATCTAGTTTTTGTCTTTACATTTAAAGGCATTTAGAGAGAAGATGGAGCTATACTTTCCCTGTAGATGCACAATGAAACGTCAAATGGATAAAGTCACCAGCTATAACGGGAAAATCCTTAATTGGACTTAGGAAGAATATTCTTCACCATGAAAGTGTTAGTGATTGGAACAAGCATTCCAGCCACTGACAAGACTGTGCAAGACATAGCTATGAGGAGCCTGATCTAAGGTGGAATGTAAACCTACTTTTAGCAGCCTTGGGCTAGTTAAGTTCCAGGAGTCCCTACCGACTTCAGTCTACTTATGACTTTCTACTGTGACATTTCTCAGGATAAAATTCGCCCTGTTCTGATAGCTCATTGACTCTAGGATTTCTGTCTTCTCCTTCTGTGCACCTCTGGTGAAGAAGTCTGAAACTTATCTCACATACCTTTATATGATGTTACTGTCCTTTAATGTACAGCAGGTACTGCAGATTTTTAATTTATTTTTAATAGCTTTATTTTAAATGTGTTAGAAAGGTATAAAATAATAATTTGGCAGTAGGAAAATTCAATGTAAAAGTGGAAGTAGTGGAATTCATTGATAAATCCATAGCCCAGGATAGCTGGACTTGTAACTGATTTAAGGTGGATTACTGAAATACTGGTCCCAGCAAGGTCAGGCATTTTTGTGTGTTTTGAGAGACTGGTACTAGCAGAATAAAACTACGAGCTTAAGAATGACTGCTTTAAGAATATTATAACTTTTGAATAATGTAGGAAAATCTTTTGACAGAGAGTAGTATCATAATAAAAGATTTTAATAAAGTATACTCAATAGTAGTATGCAGCTGAAAGGCAAGGTAGCAATTAAATTAAGATGTGCTGATTTTCAGGAGGTTTGCTTAAAAAGATTTTATGTCCTTTGTATGATCTTAAAATAAAAGCTGAAATTTATACATTTACCATTTTCATAGTGAGGTAATTACATATTTAGCATTGTTTTTCATGTTCAGATAAGTTTGGGGGCTGTATGTGTGGTATTTAGAGTTGCTCTTTGAGTATGTAGTTGCTTATGCACACTAAGTGCTTGTTTACCCTTAAAATCAGTCAGTTCTTTGGACATACGTGACTTGAACTTTACCTGTTATGGCACAAATTTTCTTTCTCAGGACCACTCGTGAGATTTCTCATGCTTAAACATGATTCCCTCACCACCTCTTCACAGAAGGTTTTTGTATTTTTGGTTAGGTTTTTTTAGATTGTGGATGCATTTTTAGATAATTGATGGTAACATTTATTTTTTATTTCCAAAAATGTATTTTTTTTTATTCTTTGTAGCATGCTGTCTAACTATTTTAGTAGTTAACAAATCTGCATGAGATGCAATGAAAATCTAATCCAGAAGTCTCTGCAAGAGTTTATCTTCTACAGATGGTTTGGTCATTGTGTTAGGTGGCTGGAATTTTGCAGTGCAACTGAAAAGTTACAGTACTTCTGCCATTTGTTGCCCGAGACTTTTTATGTCATTTTAATGATTAGATATCAAAATCTTACTGACTACATTGGAGAAAACAGTACATGAATTTAACACACTTGGAAGATAAACAATTAGGCTTTACATGTAATTGGGAAAGAAAATGGAAATGATTGTCAGTGTATGGACAGATTTCTACTTAATTGTTCTTTGTGTATTTTATGAGGTGGATAGTAAATTAAGAACAAAAATAGTAATTTAAATAATAATATAATATTTCTGAATGTAGCATCTCAGTTCTTGATTAATTAGTCTTAGACAATTAGTGGAACAAGAATCATTCAGAATTCTGTTTTGTTGTGGACATTACACTTTCTTTTACAAAGGTAAATGAACCCTTCACAGATTCATCATTGATTCTTGATATTTATTACTTTTCTTGTGTATTTTGTTGATTTTTTTCCTTTTTTTTTTTTTAAAAAATACAGGCTTAAGGAAGTAAGTTGTTTTTGCCACTGTGTTTTCTGCCTGATTTTCATTTCATTTCTGCCTGAAATTCATAATGCATTTTAGTGGCTTTCCTACTGAAATTTAATCATATCTTACAGTGCTTTGGTCTGACTTCTTGATATTTTATTTATATGATTGCATATATTCATATTCATTATATACTCATTATATTTCATCATTTGTAACTGTTGAGCATTGTGGCCACTGTAGGACTGGTGGGATTTTTCTTCCTTCTTTTTTCTTTTTTTCTTACTGTGATCTTTAGGTTAATTAGACCTTCAGCCTCTGAGTGAGAAAGTACACTTTATATTGATTAATCATAAAATTACTTCTTGCTTACAGCTTTTATGGTCTCTTGATGTTTTTGTTGTCAATATGTTGAAGAATGCTGCAGTTTCAATATTTTCTTTTCAGTCTAGGTATAGGGCTTCCCAATAGTACGAGACAAAAAAAACCCCCAAATTAATACAATAATAGCAGAATAGACAAATTCTGTTAATCTACAGTTATAATACAGTCCATGAATTTTTTCCTTATTACAATATCTTTAGAAGTTTTTTGTTCCTGTCTAAATACCTGAGAAACTGTACCTAAAAAGTGAAGATAATTCAGTATAATCTTGAGAAATAAGGAAAGTGCAATTTAAATGCAAAACATACAGGGAAAACCCCCACTGTTTAGCAGTATTACTAAGATGTGGCAATACTGCTTCCTATTTAATTAGAGTGATAAAGCAAAATAATAGAGTAGGTAGCTTTCTGGCTAAGTTCACTTTTCTTGAAGATTCAGTTTTAGCTCAAGAAGTAACTGAGTTAAAAAGACATTTATGGATCATTTATGGAAATCTAGATAAAATATATGAGAAATCTTATTATATATTAGTATATATAGCATAGCATATAAATGCATTCAGTTGACAGTACAATATAGATAATCTTTGGGTAGAAATTGTCAAAACTATAGGTATTTTTTTTCCTTTATGAAAGCCTATAAACTCTGGGATGTCTGAATACCATAGCAGATCTGTTATCTTAACACATAACCTGTGACCTGTTCTCATAAGGGCAGCCCTGTATTTTACTGGGTTATAAAGCTATAATTGTGACTGCATTATTTCCTACTAATTTTTGAATGATGAGAAAGATAGTCCTACTTCTATTTACTTTCTGTTTTCTCTTATCAAGAAATAAATATGTTTCCAGTTAAGGGGTGAATGACATTTCTGTCCAGTTCTTTCTCTGTCAGTTGAGACATTTTAAACTTGTATTATTTTTCTATAAACTTCTGATGAAAAAACAGACCTTTGCTCACAGGAATAACACTGAGTTATGCCTGTGTCTTACTTGCCAGGAGTTAACACCAAGGAGAATAGACTGTTCTAATTAGATAGTTAGAAAAGAAAAAATACAATGCAGAGAATCAAAACTGAAGAAGATTTGCATCAATATTCCTATCTGTACTTTAGCTCATTGTATTTGCTTGAAGAAGGTTATTGAACAGAGTTTTATAGGAGCTTTTAGCAGGCAATGTTTATAATTTTGAAAGGGATTAGAGCATCACTGTTCTAACTCTTTATTTTTATTAAAATAAATATGGAATATCATATTTATATATGATAAATATATCATTTATCATATGGAATATCACTGAAACTTATATGTATTTTTCTTTTAGGTTCTTTGTTGCACTTCAGATGAATCCTAACAGTTTATCTTCTGAAATTTTACATATAAATTCAACTGTGTAATAAACATGCATGCTGACCCCTGTCAGTTAAATACTTGTGTTCATATTAATGTTGTTCTTAAGGCCTTTTAAATACATTTCATTAGCAATATTTAAACAATACACCCTGAGGAAAATGACATGAACATATCTTTAACATTTTCTTTAATATTTAACATACAAAAATACAAGCTATCACTATCCCATTTTATAAACTTTAACCCCTTTTTATGAGAATTCACAATATTAATTATTATTATGCCAGTGAGATGAAAGTTTGGGGCAATAGGTAAATAAAGTCTTTCACATGTGGTAATGTTTCCTAAGGACATTTTTCTCTCTTGTTTTTTTTCTGAGAAAGACAAAGATTTTCAGAAGATATTAAACTAATTTTATCTCTGTCCTTTTTTAACTTAAAATTTTTCTCTCTTAAAGTAGTAAGATAAGCCAGGTTGACTCTAAGGAGGTTTTAGATAAATAAATAATAAAAAAAAAAAGACTAAATCAACTAAATAAAAGACTGAATCATAAAGAAACAAGGGAGGGCGTGTATGTCTATACTGACACACATATATATTAAACTTATGAAAATTATGAAGTAATTAACTAAATAGTTAATCTAATGCAGGATGAAGATTAGGAATGTCATTGTCTCACAAATTAGTTCCCACATCACTGTTTAGGAAGGTCAGTTGGAAGTAGAAATGATTGATTTGGAGCGTGAGTGTCAAAACACTTGAGCTAGACAATATTGAAACCACTGATTGTTGTGCAGTTGCTGCTCTGCACTTCACAGCGATTGGGCCTTATCTTTGACTTTGATATGTTTCATCTTGCCTTTAAAGTTCTTCTTAGGTGACTGACATTTTTCATCTGTATGTCCAAATTAAGTAACAAATGAACTGTGCTTACTAAAAATCAGATGTAATATAAAGAGTATTAGATGCGATATATATGTGCGTAAAGAAAGCATCTGTAATACTCTTTTAAATACAGACCTGATGCATACTGTTTACTTAGTTAACTTTAAATGTCAAAAATGCAGACATGTGAACTGCTGAGCTCCAGACTTAGTAGAATTCAGCAAAGGAAAACAAGAAATTCTAGAATCATAGAATCATTTTGGATAGAAAAGGCTANAGTAAAAGAAGGTTGATTTAGATTGGATATAATGAAGATATTTTTTACAGTAATGGTGGTGAGGCACTGGAACATGTTATCCAGAAAAGTTGTGGGGGCCCTGTCCCTGGAAGTATTTAGTCAGGTTGAATGGAACTTTGAGCAACCCGCTCTAGTGAACAATGTCCAAGCTTGTGTCAGGGTGAGTTGGACTAGGTGATTGTTAAAGGTCCCTTCCAACCCAAACCATTCTATGATTTTTTTGTTGCACTTTGTAGTGGTCTTTCTATTGAAGTCACCTGTTAGTACTAAAAGCCTCTTAATTGGATTGAAAGCTGGATTTTTTGGCACAGAATATAACTCATCACTTGAGTATTAGTCTGGTCAGAAAAGAATTTTAAGATCTGTGTTTATCTGCCATCATAAAAAGAAAGATATGGAAGTATAGTTCTTATGAAAGGTAATATACTGCATTATATTTAATTAACCAGGTGAACAAAATGAAAAACATTATAAGGGACATGGACAGGCTTTGTCACTTTTATATAATATAAATATGAGGGAGTTTAGGTTTGTAATTAAAATCTTAGGCATGTTATTGAAATAGTAGTTAGTCTGGTATAGATCAATGGGAAGATGCTTTTAATTTGCTGTTGCTGCTGTTATGAGTTTTTGTCTTATTTTAGTTTTAAAAAGTGGTGTGGAAATAAAGAGAGAGGTTCTATCTTCTACTTTGTTTTGACTGGAATCCTGGCTGGTCTCAGGATTTTTTTTTCCCTCCTTTAGGTATGGCCTGTGCCATTTTATCTAGAGTGACTATTGCTGAGGTTGAAAAAGTTACCCATATCATTCATAAAAGATCTCCCAGGCCATAAGAAAATGAGGAAAGATTAAGCACAACCTTGATTCCATTGCTCATCACTTCATCTTTCTGCTGAGTAAAACATACATGGAATAGAAGAGGAAAGATCCCTCAGTAATTTAGAAGTAGAGCACTGGTTGAATTATTTGCCAAATATGCCAAACCTTTAGCTTATATATAATTCCCTGTGATTGATATTAGATCCCTTTGTGCATTATCTGCCAATGGGAATGAAGTCTGGCATACAAAAAGTGCTGGTTTTGACATCAATGCAGCTTCAGAGAAATTAGGTTTTCTGTAAAGCTTTAGCAGCACTGAAGAGAAATACAAAGGGTTATAAGCAGTGTAATGATCTTCAAATCTGCAGTTTCATCCTATCCAGTATCCCAGAAGGCTAATGTAATTTCACAGAAAAAAGCACCGAGATATATCACTTATCTTTCTCTTCCCATGCCTGTGCTATCAGTTCAGTTGTAATATATTAACATTATAATGAAAAGAATTTGTCAGTCAGGAAATAGATAGAAGCATACATTTGGAGGCAGAAAGGAAGGAAGAGAAGGGGAAATACAATTGCTGGTGCAGAGATTTTTTTACAAATTCTGACACATATTTAATGCATTAAAATCCCTGCTTTGAAGTCTAAATAAAAAACACTTATTCTGTCATTGTTATCATTGATTTTGCTAGCCGTTTATTTATGCAGTACAAATGTGAAGACTTTTCTGTAAAGTAATCGTGGAATTCTGAGTTAATCAAGCTATTTCAATACAAAATGTAGAAGGAAAAAAGTCAATGGTTTTAAAAACTGTGAATGTATTACAGCAAAGGTATGAATTAATTGAAATGTAAATTTTCACTATGACAGAAAGAAGTTCAAAGTTGCAGCAGTTCTTCTCATCCTCTTTGTTCTACCAACTTTACTGGCCATGCTTATTTTTTTAAGGAAATCTTTAGAGGTTCTAACTAGCTAAAATATCATAATTAATTTTTTTTCTCATTATTTTTTATTTTCAGGTGACATGCATTTGGAACAGGAATGAATACAGGTCAGGCAAAAAAAAAAATCTTTAATATCCCATCTAGATAGTCTTATCTAATTGAAAGTATAATATCAATATGCAGAAACACCTATTTTCTCAACCATCTCTCTGATCCAGAATCTGTTTCTTTAGTTTCACAGTTACTGACTCTTGTGCATATTCAGTGTTGCTTTCAGACCTTAGTCTCTTTATGATTTTTAATTCTTTTACTCAAATGGCCAACAAAAGCAAACTCCTTATTTTTGCCCCTAAGGATAAAAATCATATAATCTTTTTACTTAACAAGAAATTCTAGAATCATAGAATCATTTTGGATAGAAAAGGCTCTTAAGCTCCAACGGTTCATCAGTAAATCATAACCCTGTGATCCCAAATACCATGTTACATCATTCATCTGACCTGTTGCACATATCTACTATAGATGAACTCTACATCCCCTTTAATTACTTGACTTTCTTTTACTGTACGGTTAGCTTAGAGTAGCTCACATATACAGGTTCATGCTATAGGTCAAGGTTCATCAGACTAAATGTAAAGATACCTCTTACTCCAAGGAAGATNCAAATTGGCTCATATCACTCATGTGAGTGATAGATAAAAGATAGCCTGCTTAAGGTGGATAAAACTTAGGTCAAAAATAATTAACAGTTCAGAGGGCTGGAACACTTCTATGAGGAAAGACTGAGAGAGTTGGAGTTCTTCAGGCTGGAGAAGAAAAGGCTTCTGGAAGACATAATTTCAGCTTTTCAATATGGGAGAGATGGAGGCCCTGTAGTGGTAAGATGAGGGTTAATGGTTTTGAAGTAAAAGAAGGTTGATTTAGATTGGATATAATGAAGATATTTTTTACAGTAATGGTGGTGAGGCACTGGAACATGTTATCCAGAAAAGTTGTGGGGGCCCTGTCCCTGGAAGTATTTAGTCAGGTTGAATGGAACTTTGAGCAACCCGCTCTAGTGAACAATGTCCAAGCTTGTGTCAGGGTGAGTTGGACTAGGTGATTGTTAAAGGTCCCTTCCAACCCAAACCATTCTATGATTTTT
>WEIV01016644.1:28999-42069 GCA_013390005.1 Calyptomena viridis | reverse complement strand
GGGCAGTGCCCCACCACCCTCTGAGTGTTCCAGCAAACACTTTCAGCCTGAGGAGATGCAATATCCTGTTAAATAGAGGAGGGTTTTTATTATCTTTTCCCTCACTTGCCTTTTCTTTCATGATCCCTCTGACAGGAGACCTGGAAAGCAGGAGGAACAAACAGCACAACACAATCCGAGACTGGGATTCTTGAGAAAGACCCACAAGGATCATCCAGTCCAACTCTTAACTCTGCACAGGCCCATCCTCAAGAATCCCACCAGAGTATTTTTGGTTGGCTTTTTACCAGCTCCTCACCCACTCTCACTTTCTTCACCTCCTCCTCCTCAACTTCTCCACTTGGAGTTTATCTGAAAGCCTTTTGTTTGGACTCCTGATCCAAGAATGAGTCAGGAAAGCCACAACCACCCTGAGAGGAGGCAGCCAGGCCTGACCACCTGCCCTGAGCTCAAATTCAGAAACGCTTCAAATTGTTGTAATTTGAGTTACTGGAAATTTTGTTCAACCCCACACACACTTTGGGGTGGTAAAACTGAAGGATTTGGGTTCTCTTTGCTGTCAAAACAGCTAAATTTTGCTGACTTTAGGAAAGCAGAGTGAGAATCTGGCCTTGAGTATTTAGTTCAGCCACGTTTCATCATCATTCCTTGCACATGCCTTGACTTGTTTGCTCCAGCCACTGTTCCATTGGCTTTCCCTCCCCCTTTCTGACCAGGAGATGCTTCTCTGGTTGTTGCCTGACCACATTTTGGGATGCCTTTGTTCTCCCTTCAAGGTTTTCCACAGTAACTGTAAGTTAACACCCATTGGATCTTCAAAAAAAAAAAAAAAAAGGGATTTAAATGACCAGTCAAACTCAGCTAAAAAAAGCTGAATTTGGAGTTGAGGAAAGATAGGCAGACATAGAATCATGGAATATTTGGAGCTGGAAGGGACACATTTCTTCCCATTCCACCTTAAGTCTTTCTCCCTGACTTATGGCCCAGTTGTTCTTTGAGGTTTCTTGAGGTTCCTCCCATATCATTCCATGCTTTCCCATTGGCACTTCCCTGTCCTGCTTGGAATGCTTTAGGATTAGGGCTGAGCCCAGCAAATTCAGGCATCCAGAGCAGGGTCACTGGTTTAGTTTGAAAGGAAACTTTCTGCTCAGTTTTCCACATTTTTCAAGGAAAATACTCAAGTTCCTCTTCAAAATCCTAATTTTTAAGCTTCCCTGTTCGTTTCTATTTAGTTCTAATAGTCCTGGAACTAGTTTTGTGATCCCTGGGACTAAAAGATAATATCCCACATTTATCACCAAAGTCAAGGATAGACTATGAAATAATTTCACAATTGATTATTTTGATGCATCTTCTGCATTTCCCTCCAATTTCCTCACAGGCTGAACTTTGTCCTTCTGCTGAGGAATCTTGGATACTTTGCTTTGAAAAATTCCCAGCCTTGATCTTTTCCTCATCCATCACACTCCACACAATTTGTGAGCAATGGTTTCAGCCTATTTTTATAAATTGCTTTCAGTTCTTCTACACCTTCATTCCATGATGCCACTTTTGAGTTTAGAATTTCTTTAATATTTAATATTAATTGAATATGCAGTTTTGACATAATTATGAATTTCTGAGGAGGAAAAAACCTGTAACTTGCAATTTAAAATGTTTTATCCTTTTTCCTATTGCTGGTTACAGAGACAACAGAAAAAAACAATCACAAATTTCAAATATAATGACTTTGAAAATGCAAATTATAAAAATTCACATGCAAAGGGAGGATGTGAAAAATATTTCAAAACTATTAACACAATTATTGCTGTTTTTCAACGGAGCCTAATGAGCCTGAGAATTCTAAACTGATTTATTTCCCTGCACACACATATTCAAAGCAGAGGAAAATGGGGTGCTGTGGATAATTTGTTGGGATGGCTTCAATTCCTTTTAATTATTTGCTTTTCTTCCCCAGTTCCCAAGTGGTCATTGGTGAGGTTTCTGTTAAATCCTGGCTTTGAAAACAGAGCGTTTCTTTGCATTTGATGTTGGGCAATAGAAGGGATTAATTATAATACTATGAATTAAATAGTACCAGTGCATTTCTAAAGCCATGGTGAATATTGTGGAAGCAGAAGATGTGGGAACCCATCCCTGGAAGTGTCCAAGGCCAGGTTGGAGCCACCTGGGATAGTGGAAGGTGTCCCTGTCCATGGGAATGTTCATGGAATGCCATGATCTTTAAGGTCCCTCTCAACCCAACCCACTCCATAATTCTAATTTTAAGCTTTACCACTAAATTACCTGGATGATCTTTAAGGTTCCTTCCAACTCCTTACCTTTCTATTTCTATTTTGCAGAAATAAATGAAATAAAATAAATGAAATAAATGAATGGCAGCTGAATTTTGACATTGTAGAGTGATGTCACCCTGGGAATAAAGACCTTAACTTTAAATATCTTTGAGGAATGGGAGCCTGGGGCAAAAGTGCTCTGGAAATACCAACTCCATGTCCAGGGAAAGGAAGAACCAACCCATTGTTGTTACTACCTGGGGTAAAACTTGGGTTGACCACTGTGCAGTCCTGCTGCCCCTCCCAAAAAAGTCATCCTGGGACAAGAAAGGACACTCAGCAAGGATCATCAAGGATGTGAAAAGACCTTCGAGGTCACCCAGCAGCACCAGGATCCCCCCTAATCCATGTCCCCAAGGGCCACATGCAGACACCTCGGGGACACTTGCAGCCCCTGGGACTCCACCACCTCCCTGGGACACTTCTGCCAAGGCCTGACCACTCTGGCAGGCAAACGTGTTGCTCATCTCCAAGCTGAGCTGCCCTGGGGCAGCTGAAGGCCATTCCCTGTCCTCCTTTCCCTTGGGACATGGGAGCAGAGCCCGACCCCCCTCACTGCCCCCTCCTGGCAGGGACTTGGGGACAGCAATGAGGTCCCCCCCGAGCCTCCTCTTCTCCACACAAACCCCCCCAGCTCCCTCAGCTGCTCCTCATGTTTTCCAGCCCCTTCCCTGGACACTTTTGGGACCCTTTGGCACAGCAGACACCAATGATTTGGAGCATCCAGGCACTGGAAACTCCAGGATGGATCAGAGAGGATTTAGGGAATGGAGGGAAAGGATTCCATGGAGAAGCTCACACCCAACACAAGTGCAGGCAGGAGGACCAACTCCTGCTGACCATCTGCAGGGATTTATTGACTTGGACAAGTGTGGGATGACCATTTCCAACTTCTTCCCTCCGACTTCAACCCTGACCCCAAAATGACTGATTTGCACAGATGAGTCACAGCAAATTCTCTTGCACAATGTGGGAACTGCCAACCTATAAAGGGAGGTTTTCTCAGTCTGAGAAAGTGTGTGATAAACCTGAGGCTGAAAATAAAGACATTTATTTGGTTTTCCTGGGCAGGGAAAGCCAGAATTTTTCTTAGAACACAGTTAATCGCTTTCCTTAATTTTATTTTGTGATTTAGGGCTACTTCAACCATTGGTTAAATAAAGAAAAATGAACATGCTGAAGTGTGGAGATGATAAATGGGTCATGTAGCCAGAAAACAGTGGCACTGCAAATCCTCAGCGTGATGCTTGGGGAATGAGGGAGAGAATCCAGGCAGGAACAGGGAACCAGATGCTGGGAGTTGTTGCAAAGTCAGGGTTTAACTCTGATCTTTGCAGTTCAGCTCTTCCATTATCATAAAGTTGAGTGGAATAAAATGAGGGTGAGGAAAGCTATGGGACTGTGGGACTGAAATTTGAGTTTTGGATCTATTTCCTTCTCTCTTGTTGTTGCATATTTAATATTTGAATCTCCCCAGTAATGTCTTTGCCTAACTGGGTGTAAAATTATAATTCTACATTGTTCTCAGTTAATGTAAATCTAGTTTATATTAGTGAAGTTAATAAAGGGCAGGAAAATTTGGTTCCTAATTCTATTTTTAGAGGAAATTGGAAAATATAGTGATAACTATAAAACTATGGAACTGACTTTTTCCCAGATGTACTTTGTGAAGGCTCATCAGGACAGATTTGAGGTCCTGCATCCCAGCAGGAACCCAAATCCAGAGCATTTCCTGCAGGCAGGGATCTAAGCTGCCTCTCAAAGGGAGATTATCCCAAGAAATCCATGGTGGAAACTTCAACTGATTCTTAGCACTAGTTTAGTTGGGATTTACAGCTGCAGATTTTCCCTCTGGAGGAGCTGAGCTTTCAGAGTTTTATGTACAAACCCCCCCAGAAAATCAGAGAATTAATCATAGAATCTCAAAATGGTTTGGGTTGGAAGGGACTTTAAAGCTCATCCAGTGCCACCCCTGCCATGGGCAGGGACACCTTCCACTGGCCCAGGGGATCCAACCTGGCCTTGGACACTTCCAGGGATGTGGGATCCATCTCCACACCAGGTGAGCTGCAGGGACAGCCTAATTCCACTGATCCTGCTGAGCCATCCCAGTGGGAAAGGAGGCAGCCTGGAGAGGAAAAGTCCCCTGGTGTACTGGTTATCCAGGGGAGTGGAGCACAAAGTCTGCATCCTGATGGATTGAGGGGAAGCAAATCACCAGATACTGAGATATTGGAAAAAGAATTCCCTGCCAGAGTGGTGAGGCCTTGGCAGAAGTGTCCCAGGGAGGTGGTGGAGTCCCAGGGGCTGCAAGTGTCCCAGAGGTGTCTGCATGTGGCCCTTGGGGACATGGATTAGGGGGGATCCTGGTGGTGCCACTGGATGATCCCGAAGGTCTCTTCCAACCCTGATGATTGTGGAATTCTGTGGAAATGCCTCAATGAGGGAAGTGCTGGTGGCTCCTCATCCTGTCCAAGCGGGAACAGGAATCCAGCACAGGGGAGACTTCAGGGAGCAGGGCCTGGATAAAGGTCAGGCCAAATGGATTCCCGGGCTGACACCTCCCTTTTCCTTAAGTAGATTTTGGTGGATACCGGGTTTTGGGACTGGATTAAAGGGAATTAATGCTGGGCTTGTGTCCCTGTCCCTGGGCTGGGAATGGCAGGGCAGTGTCAGCTTTCACACACACAGAATTCCAGGATCATCCAGGCTGGGAGAGACCTTGAGGATCATCCAGTGGCACCACCAGGATCCCCCTAATCCGTGTCCCCAAGGGCCACATGCAGACACCTCTGGGACACTTGCAGACACTGGGACTCCACCACCTCCCTGGTTAAATTATTCCAAGGCCTGACTCCTCTTGCACTGAAAAATGGTTTATAGTATCATATCTGAACTTTCCCTGGCACAAGTCTCCACAAACTCTCCTTCACAAACATCCTCCTCTCTTTCCAAGCACGGAAAACGATTGGGAAATTAAAAAAAAAATAAGATGACCTATGTTGATATAATGTACATTAGTCACAGCAATTTCCAAGGAGTTGGATGAGGCAAACACCCCAGGAGAGGGGGTGGGATTTTGAGGAGGGTCCTGGTTTGTGTTTTACCATGATGAGACATTTTTAGCCCATAAGAAAAAGTCACCCTGGGAAAAAAAAAACAGAAAAAAAAAAAAAAAGAATGAAACTTTATTGGTGAACTGCAGTAATTAAGAGGTTGTGTTCCCATTATGGAATTTGCAGTCTCAGGACTCGGCTTGCTGAGCTATCCTTTGGATTCTTTACTTCAGGAAAACTAAAAAAAGATGATTTTTCACCTCTAGTGCAGCAGTGCCACCCACTCCAGAGGGGAGTAGCTTTAGTGATTAATCCCATATTATCCTTTAAAAATTACTGTTATTCTAAATCTCTGCTCTGGAGACAGAATGAGAGAACTGGGGGTGTCCAGCCTGGAAAAAAGAAGGATCCAGGGAGAACTCACAGCCCTTCCAGCGTCTGAAAGGGCTTAAAAATAGGGAGAGAGAGGCTTTTTATACAGAGAGTGACAGGGCAGGGTTAGGTGGGATATTGGGAAGGAATTCTTGGCTGGGAGGGTGGGGAGGGTCTGGAATAGAATTCCCAGAGAAGCTGTGGCTGCTCCATCCCTGGAAGTGTCCAAGGCCAAGTTGGAGCAGCCTGGGATAGTGGAAGGTGTCCCTGCCCATGGCAGAGCGTTGAACTCAATAATATTTAAGGTTCTTTCAACCCAAATCACTCAGTGATTTACTGATGTTGTTGCTCACCCAAAAATGTTACCCCAGGAATCCTTCAGGGTTTAAAAGTGACAGTCAGGAAAGTTGGGGTTTTTGCAGTAGAAAGACATTTTGAATGGTAAAACCCAGGTATTGGCACTGTTGAACAGATTATAGATGTAAATATACTTACATATATATATAGATATATCCACAGATGGCAGTTGACAAGGGCACTGAAATTAGGGAGATGATCCAACAGAAATATCCCATATCACAGAACCTGCCTCTGCAATTACATCCCATTTCCACACCTTAGTGTTGCTGTCCCTTGTAGTTTCCCTGTCAGCACAACTCATCTTTTTATTTGAATTGACAAATAGTTTTAAAAAAATCCCATCTCTAAAAATAAAATTTAAAATAAATCCCATTTCTAATGGAAAATGAAGGGTTTGCCTGCATTTTCACAAGATGTGCTTGTGTTCCTTATTTATTTTCACCTGGAAATATGGATATTTTGCCTTTTTCATGAAGGAGGGCTTTAGAATGGTTTGGGATGGAAGATTAAAGATCATCCCATCCCACCCCTGCCATGGGCAGGGACACCTTCTGCTATTCCAGGTGGCTCCAACCTGGCCTTGGACACTTCCAGGGATGGGGCAGCTTCTCTGGGCACCCAGTTCCTGGTTTTCTGTGAGAGGAAGCTGTGGAATTGCTCCATAAGTCCCACAGTTGTGAATTATTTCAGTGCTCTGCTTATAAAATGTATTTAAACATGGCTTTTGCTCAGCCAAAAAAAAAATAAATAAAGAACCAAGTCAAAAGCCTCTCAAATTTGAGGTGAATTCAGTGCTCAGTTCTAGGTGAGGCAAAAAAAAGATATTTTCAGGGCATCAAAACACATCATTTCAGCACTTCTGAAGAGAAACTCCTAAATGTTCATCTCAGATCCTTGTTCATTTAAAAAGATCTTTTTGTTGCTGTTTTAACAGTTTGGTTTTCCTTTGTTTCTTACTACAAAGTGCAACCAACCTGAAGCAAAACACCCCCTCCACCCCTCACATTTTAGTTGGATTGTAGAGAATCTTTTGAGAGCAATCCAAAATAAACCACTCTGCTCTTTGATTTGAGACATTTCCACTATGGGACAACTTGTTTTCTTCAGTCCTCGTTGCCCTTTTTCAGTTCAGTCACTAAACAGAAACTCCACTGCTCAGTTCCATCCCCAGGCAGGTGGGAATTCCTGCAAAAGTGGAGTTTTGGGGAGCTGTACCCTCCAATGAACGGGTTTAGAGTAACACATAACATGATAAAAGTATGAAAATGAAAATAAAAATACCTGCCACGAGCTTTGGTCTTCTTCCAAGAGCTGGAGCATGACTTGTGTTAGAGGATTCTTGTTTTTCCTTCTTTTTTAAATCAGGTTTGGGCATGAAGTTGTAGAGTCTTTTTTTTTTTTTTATAAATGTATTTTCTTTGTTTAATGGGTTTTTTTTCTGGGGATAATTGGACCACACAGTGTCCTGTCAGCAGAGCATTTACTGTCACCCTTCACCATCTCAGAGCCTTTGTGTGCAGTTCACACATTCAGGCACTTTGTAAAATTGATGTCCAACAAAAAACAAGTGGATACACTTAATAAATTGAGATTCCCAGCAGAGGCTTTCCCTTCCAGGAAAAGAAAAACCGAAGGGCTCTGTAGGATTAGATCACACTGACACTTCAAACAGGGAAAATCCATGAATTATCCACTTGCTGTTTTGTGTTCTGTGACTTTTTGAGTCTTCTGTGACTTAAAAACCCACATTTATACTTGTATATTTATCTATATGTACAAGACATAATAAAAGGACTAAAAGTTGAACTCCAATAAATTAAAATTTCATTTAAATAGAACCTTGGTAGAGTACATTTCTGGCCTGACACACCTAATTAATTAACAGAAATAGAGAAAACATGGAGTTTGATGGTTTATTCCAGCCCTGCTAATTAATGATGCAATTCTGTGTCTGCCCTCAGCCTTTTCCAAGGTTCAGCCTGGAAAACCTCACTGACAAACAAACACTGGGAGCCTTGGAAGCCCAGGAGGCTCCAAGAGCAGCCTGACTTCTGGATACAAGTGGGTGGCAGGAACATAAAAGGGATGGCACTAGATTAGAGCTCCTGCTTTAATCTCTGTTTAATAACAATCAAACAGTCATAAAGGACTTTCACTGGGGATCTCAAAGCACCAAACCCTTCCCAAACCTCCCAACTGCCCCGGGGGGAGATGTTATCACCTTCCTTTTGCCAAACTGAGCTGAGCCCAAAGGGCTGGGATGGTTTGCCTGAGGTTTTCAGGCAGCTCATCCTCATCCCTCCTGCTGGGGACATTTGGGACACCAGGTCATGGAATTGTGGTGTGTCCCCTCCTCGTTTATTCAGTGACAGCCCAGTTTCATGTGGTGTTTTAGAACCACGGGGTGGGTTGGCTTGGGAGGGACCTTAAAGGTCATTTAGATCCAACCCCTGCCATGGGCAGGGACACCTTCCACTGGCCCAGGGGGATCCAACCTGGCCTTGGACACTTCCAGGGATCCAGGGGCAGCCACAGCTTCTCGGAGAATTCTATCCCAGCCCCCCCCCCCCCTCCCAGCCAGGAATTCCTTCCCGATATCCCATGTTTGCTCTGCTTTGGGCAAGGACAGCAACGTTTCTCACTTCTGTTTGTCAGTGTTTGGAGCATTTGGGTCTTCCCTGGTCTCAGAATTGTCAGGGTTGGGAGAGACCTTGAGGATCATCCAGTGGCACCACCAGGATCCCCCCTAATCCATGTCCCCAAGGGCCACATGCAGACACCTCTGGGACACTTGCAGACCCTGGGACTCCACCACCTCCCTGGGACACTTGTGCCAAGGCCTGACCACTCTGGCAGGAAAACTTGTTGCTCATCTCCAAGCTGAGCTGCCCTGGGGCAGCTGAAGGCCCTTCCCTGTCCTCCTTTCCCTTGGGACATGGGAGCAGAGCCCGACCCCCCTCACTGCCCCCTCCTGGCAGGGACTTGGGGAGAACAAACCTTTATTTTCCAATAAACACCTCGATTTGGTTGCAGTTCCTCCTGCCTTTGCTGTTCACACCCTCCTGCTGTTCTTGGCAGGTCTCTGAGGTGCCCAAGTCAGAACTTGTGCATGTGATGCCTGTGCAGGGTTTGGCACCTTCCCAAATCCAAAAAGAAAACCCTCCAGTGGGAGGGATGAGGATGAGGACGTCGCCCTCCATCCCCAGGGCTGCCACCCCCCTCCACCCACCCCTGGGTGCTCAGGAGCCTTTCCACACTCTCCCACTCCAAGGAATCCCTGGTGCTGCAGCTCTGGCCACTCTCAGCCCCTTCTGCTTAGTCAAGAGTGAGGAATATGTTGGAATTTACTGCCTGGACAGCATCCATCGGGAGTGAGATGTGGATCTGACCAGGCACATTAGGACTTGTCTCACCCTCCCCTTGCCGTGTTCCCACTTGCTGTTGCTCCTGCATTTGGGGCTCCTCGTCCCCTTCCAGGCTCCCAAAAAATCGGCTCCCATCCTAAAAGTCTGGTTGCCTGTTATGGAATTACCATAAAGCTGCTTTTTTCCCAGACAGGTCTTCTGCTTCTTCCCTCCAGGCTCGGTCCAGATGGAATTGGAGCTGCAGCTCCTGTCTGGATTTTGGAAATCCCTGGCAGGAGCCCAGGTGGCTCCCAAAGAGGGAAGGAGGAAGTTTTGGGAAGCCAAGGCAGCCCTGGGACAGCCCATAGGATGGGGCCAAGCCTTCCAAAGGTCTCTGGTGGGATTTTGGGATGGAAAAAAGGGGCTAAATGAGGAAAACCCTCTGGTGGAAGGGGTTGGGAGCCAAGAGAGAACATTAAATCAAGGGGCAGGAGAATGAATTAGTGCCTGCACTTGTCTGTTAGCACAGAGACAATGAGATTAATTAGATTAATTGTAATCATCTGCTGCTTTGGAGGCCAGATGGGAGACAGGAGAGACTTCAGGGGTGGGGAAACTTGGAGCCTGAGGTCCCTTTGTACTCCCATCCCTTTCTCTCCATCACTGGAAGTGCATCCCTCCTACCTTGCCATGGGAACACTCCTCAAATTGTGATGACTATAATTAAATAATAATAAAAATAAAATAATTCTAAATAAAAGAGGCACAGCGGAGTGGCTTTTCTGCAATAAGAAGTGGTTATTTGGAGGTTACAGCAATATATCTGTGGTAAATCATTAAAATCAGAGCTTTTTATCCCAAGGAATTCCATCCCAGAACCCAACAGGACCATCAGCCTCCAGCCTGGTGTATCTACCACCCATATTCTCCAGCATAAATTGGATTTTCCTGAACTATCCACTAATTCTCACCTCCTTCGTGCTCTCTATCCCTAAAAACATGTTCAGGCACAAAGTCAGGGTTATCTTTTTGTGTTGTGATTTCTAACAGAGCTGAATATTTTTTCCAATTCATGGGAAATCTTCAAGATTCTGAACAATTTTACTATATTGAATCAGCAAAAAACCAACAAACCCATTGATGTCAGGACAAATAGTTAAAATATCAAGGGTCTTTTGGAAATAAAAAACCCCAACACACCAAATCAGATTTTGTTTAATGACTTTCAAACATATTTGAATTTTTATTTCAGCTTTTAAAAACATTTCTTATTTGTAGGACAAAATAAAAAGTGTTTTTAAACCTCCAACCCCTCAATTTTCCTTTGAAAGTACAAGGAGAGACATTTAGACAACTCCAATTCTTTTTGTATAGATTTTAGAAGGACAAAAATCAAGTCTTTCTTGAGAAGTTTTTATTCAGCAGCTCTGACAAAATACTTGTTGTTGAAACATTTTTTGCTGTAATGCTGGTACTTTGTTTGACAGATCAACTGAATTTATTTGATGGAGAGTTTCAAGTTCCTTTGTTGCTGCCTGAAAGCTTGAGGAGCTTTAGGAATATTCAGATTAATTCAAGCTCTTTGGGCTTCTCAAAAATGGTTTGAACTCAATAATCCATCGAAGAATCCCAGGATGGTTTGGGTTGGAAGGGACATTAAATCCCATCCATCCCACCCCTGCCATGGGCAGGGACACCTTCCATTGTCCCAGGGGGATCCAACCTGGCCTTGGACACTTCCAGGGATCCAGGGGCAGCCACAGCTTCTCTGGGAATTCTCTCCCAGCCCCTCCCCACCCTCCCAGCCAAGAATTCCTTCCCAATCTCCCAGCTCTCCCTGCCCTCTGGCAGTGGGAAGCCATTCCCTGTGTCCTGTCCCTCCAGCCCTTGGAAATAGTCTCTCTCCAGGTTTCCTGGGGCTCCTCCAGCTCCTGCAAGGCCACAAGGAGGTCACCCCAAAGCTTCTCCTCTCCAGGCTCAACATTCCCAGCTCTCCCAGCCTTTCCTCCCAGCAGAGCTGCTCCATCCCTCGGATCCTCCTGGTTCCTCCTCTGGACTCTCTCCAGCAGCTCCATGTCCTCCCAGGGCTGGATCCCAGGGCTGGATGCACATTCCAGGTGGGGTCTCACCTGAGGGGGCAGAGGGGCACAATCCCCCCTGTCCTGCTGCCCGTGCTTTGAATTCCTTAAAATCCCAAGCCACTAGAATTGCAAGAAACCACACAAATAGTTCCTCCCCATCCATCAGGAAGTTCATAAAACACCTTTGAAAGCATCAGAACGGAGGTGGCACAGGAGCAAAGCTGTGACATTCACCTGTCTGGCCTCTCCCACACACAAATCCTCCTTTTTTATATTTATTCCTCCCCCCCCACATGTGCCATTTGCATAAATCCTGATATTCAAATCTGAAAACATTCTTTTGATTAATTTAACCAGGATATTTCACTGCTCTCAGTGTCTTTTTATCACTGGATTGTCTCCCCCTGCCCCCCAAAAAACAAACCAACACATCCTCAAAGGACTCCTGCTTTCCTGTCACTAATCTGGGGTTTTTTTGACAGATTACCCCATGGAAAAAGCAAAAAAAAAGCAAAAAAACCTAAACCTGACTCTCTCACAGAGTTCATGTTGCCCTCGTTTACCTTTTGCATAACAAAAGCTCAGACTAATTCTCAATAGCTGTTTTGTGGAGTCCAACCAGGTGTCTTGCTTGGAAAGAGGGCCCATTAAAAGTCAGCAAAATGCCAATTTGCTTCGTTTCAAAACGTTTTGTTTCAATCCTTGCCAAGGCCTGGGGCTAAACACTACATTACATTGTGTTTTAAGTGTCTCCCTTCCCCAGTCAGCGAGTTTTGAAGGTTTTTCTGGGTATTTATCAGAAGTCTCTAATGACAGTCTCACCTAATCCTGTTGCTCTGGAAGAGATTTGAGGAAGGAAAACTGTGCAATCACGACTGTGATAAATTGATGGCCACAAATAAGGCAATTTCTGTCCAATTAGTGAGCCTGGTGAAAGGCAAGATCAGAAATAAACGTGTTTATTAGAAGAATTTGGACTCTTCTCTCATCGTGTCTGTGGAGATCATAAACCTTCCAGTTGCTGATGTATTTAAGCAGAGTTTAACCAAGTAAACCATGATTTTATTATTTGTGCTGTACAAGTTGGGAAATCACTGCCACACAAGTCCATTCCTGCTGTCCCAAAACCACCAAAAACCTTTGGCAGGGGGGATTAAGGACGTGTTTAAATCCTTGCTGAGCTGGAAACACAGCCAGTGCATTTTGAAGTGGAAGAGTTTTTCCACGTGGGGAATTTTAAGTACCTGAGCAGGGAATTTTTGGGGTCTGATTCTATGTGTGAAGGCACTTGTGTGCAAGTATTTGGACAACCAGAATTGCTCTGTCTTGAGGTGCAGTGGGACAGCTCCAAGGAAAAGGTTTTCCATGGAATCCTGGTTTATTCCCAATGCATTGGGGTTGGGAGTGGGAAGGCTCCAGGGGTGACTTCCAGTGCCAGGTGGATCCAGGCTGGATTTGCCAAGGCTGAGCCCATCAGAGAAGGTAGTGACACCTCTGGGATAATGGATTCGAGGAGGAAAA
>WEIV01016644.1:0-19936 GCA_013390005.1 Calyptomena viridis | reverse complement strand
GTTTGAGTTGGAATAGATCCTTCAAAAAATATAAGTGCAAAGGAGTTTTGAATGTAACATAATTCCTCTGCAGGATTTTAAGAGCAAATCTGGCATAAAAGAACCTACTGATTTCAGAGGGAAACATCCCCCTCCTGTTTCTCAGAAAGGCTGACACCCTTTTCATCCTCAAAAATAAAATTAAGGTGGAAAACTTGTCCATTTTTGAGGCCTCCCACAGGCCCAGCTCCACAATCCCACTCCCAGAGTGGGACATCAGGATGTTTTCTTCATCAAATCCAGTTGTTAGATGATGTCATGTATATCTCCCTAAAGGGCTGCATTATTTAATAAAGGGGTTTTATTTTCTGTTGGGAGCTTGCATGAGGATGTAGGGAAGTTTTACTGGGCTTCTGAGCCTTGTAAAAAGGCAGAGCTTTTTTCAAACAACCCTTCTGATCCAGCTGGGGGGCCTCTGTCTGTGGGACTTGGTAGAAACCTTGGCTTCCTCACCAAACCTGTCACAAGAATTATGCAATAAACACAATTTAATGCATCTTTATTATATAGAACCGTAATAATTCATGTACAAAATACACATGTGCACTGGGGAATGGTGTTCCATAAATTAATGCACATATTACACCAACTCCACATGGAATATAAAGAAAAGCTGGTTCTGCTCCTCACAAAATAAGCATTTGAACGTGTGAAGCAAATAGGAAACATGTTTCCTGGCAAATTTAGAGGCCATATTTCATGGAGATTTCCATATGTCTTCTTAATTCATCTCATGTTTCTATGATCATTTGCATTTCTTCTCCTTTTTTTGTCTCAGAAGGGAAGTTCAGCTGCTGTAGACACAGAGACCAGACTGATCTGCTGCCTCTCCACAACCTTTCAATCAAATCTTTTGGGATATTGGGAAGGAATTCCTGGCTGGGAGGGTGGGGAGGGGCTGGGAGAGAATTCCCAGAGAAGCTGTGGCTGCCCCTGGATCCCTGGAAGTGTCCAAGGCCGGGTTGGATCCCCCTGGGCCAGTGGAAGCCCATGGCAAGGATTTGGAACTGGATGATTTTTGGCATCCCTTCCATCCCAGGCCATTCTATGACTCCATGAAATGATCTGGGGCTTTTTTTCTCTCATTATTTCTGCCTCTTGGTTATAAGCAAATATGGAAACAGCCAATCCTGCATTTCCCAATCACATCTATTCTTTTCCGTGGTCATCAGCACAGGGGACGATGTCTCCCAGGAATTCTTTTGATGTGGGAAGCTCTAAACTTCCAAAGAACGTTTATAAAAGGAAAAGCACCCTTTATATCTCAGTGGAGCAGCAGAGAAAATGCCCCGTGCCCAGAAGAAGTGGACTTTCAACCACAGCAATATTGAGCAGCTCAAAACCACTCCCCACATACTTCTCTTGCAGATGCAGAAATATCTTCCTCCCAGATACCCACATTGTTGTTGCAGGGGACATTCATGTAATATTTTAATTATTCCAGCAGGTACCACCAGTGACATTATTGCTGTTGCCACAGTGGTGCCCTAGAGCAAAGGGAAATTATACTTATCAGGATGATAAATAAAGCTAAAATTGGGGTTTTTTCTTGAAGAGGGTTTATTTCTACACCTGTGAGTCCAAGGACACAGTGACCAATCTCAGAGGGTGGGAAGGCCCTGGCACAGGGTGCCCAGAGAAGCTGTGGCTGCCCCTGGATCCCTGGAAATATCCAAGGCCAGGTTGGAGCCACCTGGGATAGTGGAAGGTGTCCCTGCCCATGGCAGGGGTGGCACTGGGTGAGCTTTAAGGTCCTTTCCAACCCAAACCATTCCATGATTCTGAGAGAGAGGTGACTCTAAGGGTATTTTTTCATGTCAGGTCCTTGGCTACAATACATTGACTGGGGAATATTACTTTTGGAATTCTCAGAGCCAGAAGAGAAGCAGAACTGCACCAGCAGCAGCAAAACACAGAAGGGGGGATCCAGAGAAGGGATCCCAAACCAGATAAAGAAACCCAAGTAATGTTTGCACCACGTCTTCCCCCTGTTCCTGTGAATTGCCTCCTGCTCAGGCCCACCCAGAAGAACCTAAATATTCATTAATGTCTCGTTTCTGAAAACAGGATGCATTTCAGATCCATTTCCACCCTGCCACAGCTGCTGCCAGCACAAGGCACACAAGGAAGAAAACCCACTCGATTGAGGTGACCGGCCTGAAATCTGCTCTAAAACAATGATTTAAATGAGCACACGAAACAACACACCCAAATCCTGTTCCTGAAGCAAGACTTTCCATGCAGAAAGTGGGAAGGTGCAGGTCTAACCTATTGCTGCTGCAGTTTTAAGATTACAATCTGTGGTCTCCTCGGGATGTCAGAATATGCTTTGAACTCCAAGTCGAGCTCTTTCCATATTCATTTGCTGACTTCCACAAGGACAGACACCAAGAAGACAATACCCCACAAATCATTTTTTGTTTTAAGTTACTGAAGGGGTGGGTGAAAAAGGGGGAGAAGAAAGAGGGAGGGGGAAGGGAGAGAATATTTGGTCTGTTCTTAATTAAAAGCGGCCGATGACATAGAATGATTTGTCTGAAGCACTTCTGAGCTGTACCCATTGCTGTTTACACTTGACAGCTGTACATTCCTTCCTGCCTGGACTGTTTGAACTATGGCCAATGGTCCAATCATTAAATCTTTGATAGTGTTTTTTAAATACAAAATTGACCTTTGTCTTCGAGACAAAAAAGAGAGGTAGGAAAGGAAAAGCTCTTAGAGAGGTTTGGATTTACTAGGTTGGACACTATTGCAAAACAGAGCCTCTGGTCATTTTTGGACTGGCTATTAAGAGGGTTTTTTCATGTTCCTCACATCTGCTTATAAAAAGGAATCATCAGCCTGTGACTCTTTCCTCCCAGAAGATGTCTGGGAAGAGAATAAAGCAGAGCATCCATGTATTTCTGCACTGGGAGTGGGATGCAGGGGGTCTCTGACAGGTTTTTGCTGTGAACAGGAAGATTCAGGAAAAAAAATAGTCATAGATTAAGAAATGCTTAGATTAAGAAACACATAGATTAAGAAATACATAGATTAAGAAACCCAGAGAAGTTAAATATGAGATATGTGAAACAAGGTTGTCATGGGCTGAGAAGCTGGAAAGTCTTTGTCAAAGCCCAACACATCCCAGACACTCCAGAGGTTGTCTGTGACCCCCCTCTGTAGCCTGCAAGATCCACGGCTCGTTACAAACCCAAAGAGTTACCTAAAAAGGAGAGAAAAAGAACATTATCATGTGTTTTAGCCCTGAAGTTTGAACTAAACCACAGAGCTGATTTGACCCAGATATCCCCAGCCATCCCCTGGACTTGCCTGAGGGGTGTTTTGCTGCCAGCTTTGGTCAGATGATGCTGTTACTCAGCAGGGCTGCAGTTCTCCTTCTGGAACGAGTGGCCAACGATGCTTTTTGTTTTATAGACTGGAGCTTAGTCTGGAACCACACAGAGAGTAAACAGGAAGGATATATTTAGCTTCTGCAGCTTGGTTGTAGTGGGAAATCTTGACTTTAAAGCCTTGAAATCATCTTAAAAAAAACTTCCTCAGCCCTCAGGACTGTTCTCGAGGTGCTTGGGCTGGAGGGGATGTCACAGTGGTACCACCTCTCTACTACCTGTTGTATCCTATGTGGAGATTGGCCTGGTTTACCAGCTTGATTTGTTAATTTGAATTTATTATGAAAAAGAGACTATTTTATTGGCCAGGTTGTGTCAGCACTCAAGTGCCTTTAACTGAGTGAAAGACCAAGATTAAAGTCCCCGCTTTGAACATCTGAGTGCTTTCCACCCCTACCCTTGAACATCCCAACTCTCTGACAACAGAGATGGCCAGAGATATGTAAAAACACATTGCACAACACCAAATGCATCCAAGCAATGTCCCTGCAATGCTGGGAAGGCATCGAGTCAGAGCAGAACAGTCTCTGCCCCACAGACCTACATGGGACATTTCCAAAGTTATCCATCATTAAAGTCAAGTGGAGTTTTTCCCTAATTTACTTGCACTTTAGACTAAGGCCAAAACATAAAAAAAATTTTCCTCAAACTTTACATTATTCACTTTTTAAATTATTCGATCCACTTGAGATCTTGGTGAGGACAAATTCGATTTCAACTGCTGGTCTCCTGGCCTGATATTAAAAGTTGGCCAGTTTTAATGGATCTTCTATTTTACTCTCATTTTCCTCAGAGTCCCCCAAAGTCTCAGGGAATATGCCTTGAAGAAACATTTTATTTACTGTAATAGTGTTGTCCCAGGACGGGGATCTTTTCAAAGCTGGCTGGATCATGGTGCCACCATGGAATTCTGCGTTATCCCTGTCAGAGTTGTACTGGTTCATCTGTAAATTGTCTTCCACCCCAGAGATCCGGATTTATTTCTTTCTCTCCTTTTCCTCATTCTTCCAACACTTCTAATTTTGTTATTTTGGGATCAACACCTTCCACCAGACTGAATTGTCCCCAAACACCACCCCCCGTGTTGTGACTGAGATGTGATCCCTAAACTGTGTTCATGATAAGTTCCAAGAGTGATTATCCTCTAACTGCATTGGCTGGTCCAGGAACTCCAGGGAATGTCACCACAGGACCATTTATGTGAATAAAAATGTTGAGAAGGATAAAGGGGGAAAATTGTTTCTCACAGCAGAGCCTTTGACAGGACTAAACCGTGTAAATGTGCCTGTGGGAAGCAGCAACCTGGGAATGTCTGTTTCTCTACCTTAGAAACATGGAATTATTGAGGTTGGAAAAGAGCTCCAGGATCGTGGAGTCCAAGCTGTGCCCAATCCCCTTGTCCCAGAGCACTGAGTGCCACGTCCATCCTTCCTTGGCCACCCCCAGGGATGGGCACTGCAACCCTCCCCGGGCAGCCCCTGCCAAGGCCTCCCCCCCTTTCCAGGCACAAATTCCTCTTGTCCTTCCTATTCCCCTCTAGTCTGGCTTCAGCTTCACTGACTGATTCTCCTTCTCTTCCTCAGGGGGAATATAAGAATATTTTAGAACTGAAATCCAACCGAGCTGTGCTTGGTTTCATTGCTGAGGACACCTCAGGTACCTGCACATGTGTAAAACCCACAGACCAGGATCATCATCTGTCTGTGCCAATTTACTGAGAGCTGAAGAAGTTCAGGTACTTCTTAGATTAAGACTAATTTAGAACCTCTCCCAACCAGGAGACACAAACCCAAGGTCACTAAACACCCCAATTCCATATTCCCAGCAGGCAGCATGTGCCATCCCAGCTGGGTTCCTCAGCCATGTAAGGGAATGTGGATTTATACCACAGTTATGCCCTGAGCAGGTGGGCCCATGAGCCATGAGATGAGTCAATGCATGAGGGGTTCAAGGGGATTCCCTGGATAGCACTGAATCATCCATCACCAATCCCACAAAATAATTTCCACAGTGAACAGTTGGGAATAAACAGTTAAAGCAGCAAAGGGAGGATTTGGCTTCAGGATTTGGGCCACTGCTGAGTCACAACCCAGACTGGAGGGGAGAAGTGGATGTCGCAGCTGGATGGGTTCAGTCAGGGAAGAAATCGAAGACATGATCAGTTCATGATCATGATATTTATTTGTAGCTTATTATTGTATTTATACCCTCTCTACAGCCACCAGCAGGGCTGGTCTTGTGGGGAAGGGTTTATCAGCACCTCTAATGGGACCCAAATGTACAGGGCCCTCGTTAGTGGGCTGGGAAATGAGGGCTGATGAGAAGCCCCTGTGGTTAATCATGGAATAAATGAATGCTTTGGGTTGGAAAGGATCTTAAAATCAGCCAATTTCAACCTTGCCATGGGCAGAGACACCTTCCATTATCCCAGGGGGATCCAACCTGGCCTTGGACACTTCCAGGGCCTCCTCACCCTCACAGGGAAGAATTTTTTCCTAATATCCAATCTAAACCTACTCTCTGTCAGTTTAAAACCATTGGCCCTTGTCCTTTTAATCTGTCCTTATAAAAATTCCCTCTCCTCCCTTTCCATAATCCCCTTTAGGCTCTGGAAGGGGCTCTAAGGCCTCCTTGGATCCTTCTTTTCTCCAGGCTGAACAGCCCCAGCTCTCTCAGTCTGTGCATATATATTACACACTCATGTGTTAAAACAACTCAGCCCGGGCTGTTTCCTGCAGTTTATGAGGAAAGAGGGTGAAAACAAGGAGAGAAACATGTGAAAAAGGGTAATGACCCCCAGTGTGTGGGAAGCACAGGAGAGGCCGCGGCCTGGGCCACTCATGGGGGAGAACTTCAGGCCTCACATTTACACCCCTCAGCCTCACCGGGATCATCCAGGGTGGTTCAAATCCAGGGATTGTGCAGGGATCACAAGGATGGGCTTTAGGGAAGTGGCAGATCAGCAGCCAGAGGGGTTGTGTGGGCCTGGGGATTCCGTTGTTCACAGAATGCCAGATTACGCCAAGTTGGAAGGGATTTCCAGGGATCATGGAGTCCAAGGCCTGGCCCTGCCCAGGCCCCCCCAGCAATGCCAGCCTGTCCCTCAGAGCCTTGTCCAAAGGCTCCTGGAGCTCTGGCAGCCTTGGGGCCGTGCCCATTCCCTGGGCAGCCTGGGCAGTGCCCCACCACCCTCGGGGGAACAAGAACCTTGTCCTGAGCTCCAACCTAAATCTCCCCTCAGACAACTCCAGGCCATTCCCTGGGGTTCTGTCCCTGCTCCCCACAGAGCAGAGATCAGTGCCTGCTCCTCCTTATCCCCTCACAAATTAGTTGTTAGTTAATCTCACACTAAACCCAGCCTTCCCCAACACATGGATCCCTGGAATCCAAGACCTGGTTGGAAAACCCAGCCTAAACAGGTTAACTGAGGGGATTTGCAGTTTTTTTCCTGCAGCCTGACAATGCTCATACAAACCACCACATCAATAAACTCCCATTAGGCCGTGCTGAATTACACAATTCAAACCAGAGACGTGGCTTATTGTGTTGAACTGTTATTAAATCAGCTCCTTTAGGGCTCTGCCAGTTCACACCAGCCAAGGATGTGGTGTGAGCTCTCTAGGAAGTTGCTCCTAAGTGCAAACACATTTCCTGCGAAGAGTTCACTCAAAAAACTCACACAGGATCCCTCCAATCTCCTGCTGCTGTTCAGTCTGGAGAACCAAGGTAATAAACACATAATATCAAGAAATAAAATGCATATTTTTAACTGAGCTAGATTTCCATGTATAGGAGTATATATAGGAGTATATATATTAGGAGTATAACACCTGTTAGTTTTGCTCTAGTCATCATTTCCATCAGAAGCTTATTGTTTCAGGGGTTTTATAACTCATAAAACTTTACAAGTCAGACAAAATGTGCTTTAGGAAAAAGCTGATCTTTCAGGTCTGGGGGCTGGAATGTCTTTTTATATGCAACAAATGTAAGAGAATAATGGCTTTTATTCTGTTTAGAAGGAGGAAGAACTGCAAAGATAATCAGAAATCAAAGTATTTAACCATTAATTTTACACAAAAAAATCTGGGCAACCCTCACAAAATACCTGTCAATCGATAGGAAATAAAACCCACCCCAGACAGTGAGGAAATTCTCATCCTTCACTTCCAAAAAGCACTTAACCACATACTTAAGTCCATCCTTACTGCAAAAGACATTTGAGTGTGTATGAAAACCCCTCTTGGAACAGGATTTCTTTCCTCAATATCTGCTGTGAACCCTGGATTTGTCCCACTCAGCTCATTACTAATGCTCTTGAAATTACTCATGGGCATAAATATTTGTGAGGAGCTGTGTCTATGTGAGGAATCCTGGCCAAATGATGCCATTCCGAAGGAAAATGCTCCCAGACTCTGTGTCTCCACCAAAAAGCTGTTACAACACAGCCCAGGGCTGGCTCAGATGGCACAAGCCAAGTGCAGAAGGTCACATCTCCGAGGAGTTGGATGCAGCTCCTGGGAATTCATCTCCAGATGAACTCTGGGAAGGAAAAAGTACTTCCATGGCTCGTGACTGCTTGGAGAGGAAGAAAAACTTCTTTTACTGTTCTGTCTGTACAAGGGATTGAGGTTCTCTGTGCAGCATCTGACCAAGGGAAGTGGAAAGGCCTTCAGGGATTCCAGGGGGTGACACAGTGTCACCTCGACTCAAAGCATCCATGAATTGGGAAAGAATTCCAGTGAAATCCATCACTAGTTGGAGTTCTTCAAGAGGTTGGTGCCTTCTCAGTGTCTGGGCTGTTGCTGAGATGTCCCTGGTGAGACACCAACAATGTTTGCTGTGGAAAGGAAAGGAAGACAGTTTTCCTAAGAAAACAGGGTGGGAGAACTGGAGGTCTTCACATGGAGGAGGGAAGAATCCAGGGAGACCTTAGAGCCCCTTCCAGGGTCTAAAGGGGCTCCAAGAAGGCTGGGAAGGGACTTGGAACAAGGGATGGAGGGACAGGACAAGTGGGAATGGCTCCTGAAGAAAGGCAGGGTTAGGTGGGATATTGGGAAGGAATTCTTCCCTGGGAGGGTGGGGAGGGGCTGGGAGAGAATTCCCAGAGAAGCTGTGGCTGCCCCTGGATCCCTGGAAGTGTCCAAGGCCAGGCTGGATCCCTGGGACAGTGGAAGGTGTCCCTGCCCATGGCAGGGGTGGCACTGGATGAGCTTTGAGGTCCTTTCCAACCCAAACCATTCAGTGATTCCATGTTTTCCCACACAAGGACATCTTACACTGAGCTGAAACTGTCCCAGCTTTTATTTGAACATCCTGGACTAACACACGAATCTGGCAGGTTTGGGGCTCACTTTCCTTAAAAAATAACTCGTTCCTCACTCTCCATGGGATCTTGTCACACAAACACACACCTTGGGAAGCAGGGAAGTGTTGGCAGAGCCAAGACAAAACGATGATTTGAATCTAAGAGCCAGAATCTAAAATGCCAGAGTGGTCAGGCCTTGGCAGAAGTGTCCCAAGGAGATGGTGGAGTCCCAGGGTCTACAAGTGTCCCAGAGGTGTCTGCATGTGGCCCTTGGGGACACGGATTAGGGGGGTCCTGGTGCTGCTGGGTGAGGTGGCACTGGATGTTCCTGAAAGTCTCTTCCAACCCAGATGATTTCATGAGTTTTGACTTCCTCAGCATTTTGAAACCCTCAGGACTGTGTTTTCCCAGTGCTCTCTAACAGCTTTTTACCTGTATGAGGTAAAAATGGAAATATTGGGTGGCCAAAAACACCAAGAAACAAAATCTACAGAGATGATCCAGCTCCACAAACCAATTTCTCCAGTGTGACAGTGGGAGATGTAACTTTTAATCCCTTAAAGATTCCCTTGTCCTTTCAATTCCCTACAAACCCGTGAAACCCAGTGAGGAAAACAAAATCCTGATGCTGAAGGTGAGCACAAAGCTTTTGGCATTTCTTAACTGAGGGAAAAAATCATCTTACAGACCCTTTTTAACCTCTTTTTTAACCTCCTTTTTAAGGAGGTTTTAACAGGAACTGCAACAACCCTTTCTGATCACAGGAAGAGCAGGAAAGGCTCCTCACCTACGAAAACAACAGTGGTGTTTCTCCTTGTTGGGAGCTGCCAATCTCCCCTCTCACCCTGGGTTTTTTGTGGGGGTTGAGCTGGTTTTTGGGGGGTTTCTCCAACATCCTTCCGTTGGAGCAGCTGATGCTGTTTCTGGGCAAACAGCCACCTCTGAGATGTGTGAGTTCAACAGGCAGCAGCTGCCTGGGTAAAAGCAGCTTCCTGACTCCTCTGAGCTCCTTCTCACCTCTTTTTTTTGTGGGTGATTTGCAGAAAATAGGTGCTGTTTGACTTCTAGGAAACACAGGTGGGAACGTTTGCAGCTCAGCCCCTCTTCCTCCAATGCAATAAGTGGTATTTTAGTCCCTTTTTTAGCCTTTTTAATGAGTCCAGTGGTTCTTCCTCGTGACATTCAGAGCTTTGTAAAGCACGATAATGATTAAAAATGTGCAACTGGTTGGGCTGAATGGGACGACACCAAGGGAAAATTTATCTTCCCGTGTTATCTCAGGATTTCAAATCCCTGCTGGCAGGACTTCACTTCTTGAGGTGGAATTTCAAGCTGCAGGGATTCAGCAGCACAGGAACCAGTGTGTCTATATGTGTGTGTGCACCACATGGATCCATGTTGATGTAGTTTTCCACTCCAAGCACTTGGAGGAAATGAAAACCTGATTTTTTGCAAAGCTTCCACTGCAAAATGAAACGTTCACTTCTTCCTTAAGGGGCTCTGCTGCTTTATGTACTGGGAAATTGCTTCTAATTTAGGGGCTTGGGGGGTTTTTTGATTTTTAAATTCAAAATATCTTGTCTTGAAGCAGCTGAGCTATGGTGGGAAACACGAGTATCCATTGGGATGTAATTTATTTCTTTTCCTTAGGATTTTACTGACTCCTTTATTTTGCCCTTGACTGGGACATTCAAACAGTTGGAAAAGTAGCTTTTTCTCTTTTATTTTGGGTCATAAGTGTCTCCTTTCTCCTCACACTTCTGTTGTTCATTTGGAGAAAGTTTTGCCTTTTTCCTCTTTTCCCTTTTTCCTCTTTTCCCTTTTTCCTGAGGCTGTGAAACGAAGGAAGTTTTTGGCTGAATTGTTCTGAAAGTGGAAAGGAAGCAAAATATGAGGCACTAAAACACGAGTGGCATCCATGGCATGAAAAATCCACATGAGGAATATAAACTCATTGGTTTGCCCATCATCATTATGATTATTAATTATGTTTTATTTGGATTTCTGCAGCAGCTTTAAGTTGCAGTAAATGGTCTGAATTCCCTCTGTCCAAGGGGTTGTACAAGCCCAGATCAAAGACACGATCTTGCCCAAATATATGATGATAAAACAAAGCATAATCAGCCTTCTAGACACAGAACTGGTTCTAAGTCTGAGTCTAAATTGTTCACAAAAGTGTTTATTCACGGGAGGATTTAGAGAGTTAAAGGAAATTTCAATTATTTGATGCTGCAGCAGCAGATGATTCAACATCAAAGAGAAAATCACCAACATCTTTGGCATCAGGATCCCTAAATTTAAGCTGAGATGGTGGAAAAAGAAAAGGACAGGAAGCACCAAATGGATTCCTGGAGAAAAGAGCAAATTCCAGGCAGCTGCCCCAGTCTGACACTGAGGGACCAGAAATCACTTGGTATCTCAGTAATTCATTCAATTAGGTTAATAATGATGAACTCTCGGGGAATAATCCTATTTCTCTTAGAAAAACGAGATTAAGCCAAATGCCCAGGATGAAGCCAGGGCTGCTGAGGTGGGTGATGGCTCTGGATGTCAAAGGAGAACAATAATCTCTTTACAGGGGCAGTTCCCAGACACTGGGGTGTTGCCTGGACTTTTTGCTTTTTTTATTTTATTCCTTTATTAGTTTATCATCCTGACTGAAGAAGTCAGAAGGCCTATTGTCCAGTTGCCTAAAAAAAGCTTTCCAGAGTGTTTCTTCCTGCTTGAAATAAGGTGGATATTTGAAAGAGGAAATCAAGGAATATCCTGAGTTGGAAGGGATTTCCAGGGATCTTCGAATCCAAGGCCTGGCCCCCCCCCAGCAATGCCAGCCTGTCCCTCAGAGCCTTGTCCAAAGGCTCCTGGAGCTCTGGCAGCCTTGGGGCCGTGCCCATTCCCTGGGCAGCCTGGGCAGTGCCCCACCACCCTCGGCGGGCACAAGAACCTCGTCCTGAGCTCCAACCTGCCCCTGCCCTGGCACAGCTCCAGCCCTGCCCTCACACCCAGTCCCAGGTTTATCCAACCTGCCTTTGATCACTTCCAGGAGGAGTCCACAACCTCCCTGGGCAATCTCCTCCTTCAGCCATCACCCATCAGTGCCAAAAAACAGCAGAAAGGGACCTTTTCTCCTGCATCCCCTCCTCAGTCAGAGGAAGACTGAGCTCCTCACCTACAGTTTAGTTTGAATTCCTTTTCATGGGATTTTTCTCCCATTTTAATGGGATTTGTCTGTGGTGACAACATCAGCACCACCCACTGCTCCCATTATCCACTTGGTCCTTGTTTTATGTGGGAACCTGCTTTTTCTTCCCCCTGGTGCCCTCCCTGAGTGCTGGTGGAGAGGGATGAGGATAGCTAGGAACAGAGGGGGAGTGTGGAGGGGCTTGTGCTCTTCTCCAGCACAGAAACAGCCTCGTGTTCCTCAGGACAGGGGTAAAGCTGGGATTCATCCAAAGGAATGTGGGCAGCTGCTCAAAGGAGGGGATTCTCCTCCTTTGCTCTGCTTTGGTGAGATCCCACCTGGAATACTGGTGCCCCCAATGTAAGAAGGTCATGGAAGTGTTGGAGCAAGTCCAGAGGAGGCCACAAAGTTGATAAGGGGACTGGAGCACCTTCCCTATGGAGACAGGCTGGGAATGTTGGGGCTGTTCAGCCTGGAGAAGGTTGGGTGGAAACCTCAGAGCACCTTCCAGTGTCTGAAGGGATCCAGGGAATCCAGAGAGGGGCTGGAGGGACAGGACAAGGGGAATGGGTTCAGATGGAAGGAGGACAGGGTTAGACGGGATATTGGGAAGGAATTCCTGGCTCTGAGGGTGGGGAGGCCCTGGCACAGGGTGCCCAGAGAAGCTGTGGCTGCCTCTGGATCCCTGGAAGTGTCCAAGGCCGGGCTGGGGGTTGGAACTGGATGATTTTAAGGTTCTTTCCAACCCAAACCATCCTGTGATTCCATGAAATGTCTTCACAGGACAGGAGTGTGTGCTTTGATCATGATCCACATCCAGGACTGGAAGCAGGAACATCCTGGCCTGGGGCCACTGGGGGGAGATTTGGGGTTCACAGGCAAAACTGGTGTCACCAGCAGTGTCAGAAGGAGAACTCACCCACAAGAAACTGAAGTGTGGGGGTGAAGTCCCTGAGGGAAGGAATGACTGCAAGGGGACATCTGGGGGATGTCCTTGTGCCCTGTGACACAGGAACCTCCCAGCCATCTGCTCCCATCAAACCTCTCAGGGACACTGGAGAAAATCCCTGTGACCTCTGAGTGGGGTGTCCATCATTCTTCCTGAGAAATTCCTGCCCTTCCTCTGGAGCTCCTTCCTCCCTACCCTTACCCAGGATGACTTTCCTGGCATCACCCTGGGTATGGTGGGCACCTGGAGACTTCAGAGCAGCTGGGCTGGGTCAAATCCAAGGNAAAAAAAAAAAAAAAAGTGAAAAGGCAAAGGAAAATCAGGCAAAGCAGCTGGGAAAATCCTCCCTTTTGACTCAGTGGCTGACTCCAACTTCCAGTGGGACCTTTCCCAGAGACTACTGATGGTCTGCATTGGTCTTTCCCCTCACCCCACCCCACTCCTCCCTCTCAGCTCATCGGGCTCTTGGATGGTTGTCACCCTTGTGGATTTGGCTTGGTGACATCATGGGGATGTCAGACAACCCCTTCATTGTCAAATTTGGAAGCCAATATAAGGCCACTCTTCAGTGACTCCCAGAACAGGAGCTGGAGGGCTGGGAAAGGAGGAAAGTGTAGGAAAAGCCTGCAGGGAGGAGGTAGGAGTTCAGAGAGTTCAGGAAGGGTCACATTAACTTGTAGATTCACTCTTAGTTAATTTTAATTTTTTTAAATTAATTTTAAATTTTTATTTATTTTCATTTATTTATTAATTCTATATTTATAATTTTTTTATTTATTTATTAATTTTATTTCTTTTTTTTTTTTTTTTTTTACATTTCTGAACTGAGAATTTCTCTGCCCTCACCTTTCCCTCTCTTTTACAGTCCTTTTCCACAACTCCTGGAGTGAGGAAGATTTGCAGCCACGAGGAACTGAAAACCCTGTGCCTGGCAGCACATCCTACATGGGAGATCATTCCCAACATATTTCCCTGTGGATGGCAGGTCTTGAACACCCCCTCAAAGCACAGCCTGAGGTGGGCTCACTGAAATTCTTTGGAAAATCCCATTTTTCAAATCTAAGAGTAGATTTGGTCAGGTTTTGTCGGGTGGGTCCCAAACAGGACAATTTAAACAGAAGCTCCAGACCTCCCTGCCTGTTTCTGACCACCCTGAGGTGCCTTTTCCCACATATCCAGCAGGACAAACAGCAAGTTCTGCCCAAGCCTTGTAAGGATTTTGACATCCTGTGCAAAGGTAGCCAAGTGGAAAAAGCCTGTCTAGTCTCAGATCCAGACAGGAGCCACATTCCTGTAGGGAGCCCAGAGCATGTTCAAGAAATTTAGGGAGGATAAATGAAAACCTGTTGCTGGCCCAAAACTGGAGCTGTTTGCCTTGGAATGGAAAGCTTAGTCATCTGTCCTGCAGGGGTTTGCCCAGTCCTTTGGTCTCCCCATCTGTCTGATTTGCTTCTTCAGTTTTTCCATTTCCTTCCCTACCTTCTTTTCCAGGGTCTCCAACATAAAGTGTTGGTTTTCCACGGTGACATCAGCAGTTACACAATGCCCTCATTTTTGGAAGGGGGGCTGCTGCTTTCCAGTAACATTCTCATGTCCGTGGGACACATGGAAATATTTAGGAAGAAAATGATTTTCAAGCATCCCACTTTTTGTTGGTGCAAAACCAGAGCTCACCCTCCCTCTCCCCTTTCCAACAACTCCTGCTGCATCCAGCTCCTGTAATTAGGAGGTAATTAGAGGTTCCTTTATGGGATATCATCCAGTCTATCAGTTTTATTCCCATTTCAAGGTGTCAGGAGGCTGAAGTTCTTGGCAGAGCCCTATATCCCATATCCACTTATGTTTGGCTCACTGGATGGAGGTGAGGTGACATCACCAGTAAAGGGAAACACATGATAAAGTGAAGGTTCAAGGATTTCAACTTCAGCTAATAAAATATCCAGACAAAGAGGATTAGCTGTGTTTGCCTCTGTCAGAGCTGGGAGAGCCCAGAGAGAATAAACTACATCCTTTTGCTTCCTTCAGCCACCAGTTTCTTGTCAGGCTGGAAAAAAAAAATGGGAGAAATTAAAAAAAGAAAAAGGAAAAGAGACCAGCTGTCTTTCAAATAAATGGAGCCATTGCCTCAGTTAGTGCTTTACAGGAGGGTTTTGAAATCAGATGCATTTTCTGGTTTCTGTCCCAGATTTGGATTTCCTTTCCTTTAAGACAGAGTTAGACAAAACAAAAGTTGTTTTAGGAGCTTAACAAAAGGATCAGCATGAACAAGTCTGTGCTGCTCAGGGACTGGGATTCTGCTCTTTTGCCTCCCCATGGGCAGCCCTAAATCACAGGCAGCTCTGCTTTAGCTCCTTATTTTCCAGCTCCCAGTGTTTGAGTCTCTGGGTAGGAATGGCAGAATTCCCACTCAGCTGGTAAAGGGAAGAGGGGAAGCAGAACCCTTGGAATTCCATCCCTGGAAGTGTCCAAGGGCAGGTTGGATGGGGCTTGGAGCCAACTGGGATAAGTGGAAGGTGTCTCTGCCCACGGCAGAGGTTGGAACTGGATCATCTTTAAGGTCCTTTCCAACCCAAACCACTGTGTGATTCCATGATCTCTGAGCCTGCAGACAACAGGATACCAGGGACTGTTCCTGCTCATCCTCACTCTTGGGGAGTAAAACAAGGTGTCAGGGACTTTTCCAGGGGAAGCAGGAGATCACAGACCATGGAAAAAATGACACCAGGTGAATGCAAGGCCAGTTCTTCATCCCAGAGCATGGACAGCAAATGGTCTTTGGGAAAACCTCATATCTGATCTAAACCTACCCTCCTTCAGGAATGACCCTGAGCTGAGGGCAGGTGGGATATTAGGAAAAAATTCCTTATTGTGAGGGTGGGGAGGGGCTGGGAGAGAATTCCCAGAGAAGCTGTGGCTGCCCCTGGATCCCTGGAAGTGCCCAAGGCCAAGTTGGATCCCCCTGGGACAGTGGAAGCTTTCTAAACCTTCTAGAAATTCTATAACACGGTAGAAAAGAAACCAGGATCTTTCCAAACAACTTCCCAAATGTAGTGGCTGCTTGCTGGAAGCTCAGAGAGGATCACAGGAGGGAACAGCCTGAGCCCTGCTTTGTTAATGCTGGTTCTGTGCTCACAAAGCGTGGCCTGAAACTCCCAGAGACCCGAGAGCAGATCCAGGAGCACAGGGCTCGACCCAGATCACAGAATCACAAAAACTGGAAGAGATCCACAGGGAATATCCAACTCCAAGGTAATTTCAGGCCCCCCAGCAATGCCAGCCTGTCCCTCAGAGCCTTGTCCAAAGGCTCCTGGAGCTCTGGCAGCCTTGGGGCCGTGCCCATTCCCTGGGCAGCCTGGGCAGTGCCCCACCCCCCTCGGGGGGAACAAGAACCTTGTCCTGAGCTCCAACCTGCCCCTGTCCTGGCACAGCTCCAGCCCTGCCCTGGGCATGAGCTGCAGTGCCACCCATGGAAGTGTCACCTGGACTCCTCCCTGGGCAGGTTCCACAGTCCCCCAGCAGCAGCTAAAGGTGACAAATGGCTCCTAAAAGTGAAAATTAGCTTTACTGATGCTTTTCTGCCCAAAACACTCATCCAACTTCCCACTTTAAGGGAAGATATTAGAGCAGATACAACAAGGAATGACTACCCTCGGCTTAGTCCAGGAATATTTGGGGTGTCCCCAAGCCCAGGTACAGCAAGTGAACTTTGGCTTGGGGATTTAGGCTCCTCACTTTGCCTCCTTTTCCCTCCAAAGCTTTCTGAGCTGGAGCACAAAACCCCCTCCCATGAAGGGATGTTCACCTTTTCTCTCCCCACAGCACAAGCCACAGCTGGTGGGAGCCAAAGGCTTCAAACCTGATGCAGGGTGGGATTGTTACAGCTCCTGGCAGCTGAGGTTTAGAAAAAAACACAAATGTACAAACCCCCAAACCTCCAAAAAAACCCCAGAAACGCTCTGTAAAGTGAGGTTGTGCTGCTCTGTTCTCACGGGGAGGAGGGCAGGGAACTGCTGATATTGCTGCAGGTTTTGCAGGATTTAAATAACAAATAAATACTGGGCAGGATCTAAGATTTGTTGCTCCATTTTATTATGGCTGGATTTTTTATCACCTGCCCAGGCAGAGTTTCTCTCAGAGAGAACTTACCCTCTTCCTCCAGTAAGGGCAATCCTGTTAAATATTGTGTCTTGTTCTCCCAGATAATAATATTTTGTACTAAATTTATTGGTCACTGATCTAATCCATTTTAGGTACTTTCAGGCCATCATTTCACTCTCCACTTCTGCATTTATATTTCATGTATTTTTATATATTTCTCATATCTCACAGAGCGTTGCAGAGCAGCTTCATCTCAGGCCAATGTGCCATTAAATCCCCCGTGTCTCTAAACCCTGGAGGAGCTTTTAGGTTTCCATTTATTGGTGAAAAGCTGCTCTTCTGGTCTCCTGGTGGAAAAGAAACATACATGTAGTGATAAGAGAAGGTGGAATGGCTTAAAGCCTAAAGAGTAGGTTTATATTGGATATCAGGGAAGGAATTGTTCCCTGTAAGGGTGGGGAGGGGCTGGGAGAGAATTCCCAGAGAAGCTGTGGCTGCCCCTGGATCCCTGGAAGTGTCCAAGGTCTGGTTGGAGCCCCCTGGAATAGTGGAAAGTGTCCTTTTCCATGGCAGGGGTTGGAATGAGACCATCTTTAAGTTCCCTTCCAACCCAAACCATTCCACGATGTCACTCCAAGTAGTGATTTTTTTCCAACTAGGTTTTCAACCTGATATTTTTTAATATCCAACCGATATTTCTAATGAGATTTCAGACCTCTCTTTCCCTCTGCAGGCTGCAGGACGGGGTTTTTGTGCTGCTCAGGTCCCGTGCTGGCCTCCCCTACCTGCTCCCAGCTCACAAGAACCGAAACCAAAGGCTGTTTCCTGAGCCTGTGGCGTCTGAACCTGCAGAAAAGAAACTCTCAGATGTTTTTGTGCACCAGCTGCACGTCAAAAATAGTCCAGCAGGCAACAGCTCCCCTGCCCTGCAAGCAAAGGGAGCTCTCTGCCTCTGAGAAACATGTTTCTCATTTATTGGAAGTGAGCAAGTGAGTCCTTTTTCCATAATCCCTTCAGAGTGGGAAGTGAAAGCTTTTGGGGCACAGATGTGTTGGACACCAAAGCTGCCTCCTGGTTGTTCAGCCATGGGATAGGCTGATCCCTGGGGGGGGTTTCCCTCCTGGATGAATCACAGTTTGTCATTGGATTTGCCATTGGATTCGGGTTTTTCAGGCTGGAGAAGAGGAGGATCCACAGAGACCTGAGTGCCCCTTCCAGTTCTCCAGGAGACATGGAGAGGGATTTTGGACAAGGGCTGGAGGGACAGGACACAGGGAATGTCTTCCCACTGCCAGAGGGCAGGGTTAGGTGGGATATTGGGAAGGAATTCTTGGCTGGGAGGGTGGGGAGGGGCTGGGAGAGAATTCCCAGAGAAGCTGTGGCTGCCCCTGGATCCCTGGAAGTGTCCAAGGCCAGGTTGGATCCCTGGGCCAGTGGAAGGTGTCCCTGCCCATGGCAGAGGTGGCACTGGATGGGGTTTAAGGTCCTTTCCATCCCAAACCATCCTGGGATTCTGTCACTGTGCCCCAACAGGACTAAAGACACACCCCAAGGTCTGCCCAAATAAAGCTGAGCTGAACCACATCCAGCTTTGGGAGGACCAGGTTGTGTCCACCCCAGGCATATCCAACTTTGGGATGTCGCCCAGAGGAAGAGACAAAACAGGAGCTTGGACAGAGCAGCCAGAGCCACCAGGAATTTCCCTGCCTGTGCTTTCAGGGGGGTGACTTTCCCACCATGAGCTGCACTTCCGCCCCTCTGCTTCCCAGAGAATTTCCCAGGCACTGAAGACAAAGGCTCCAAACTGGTGCAAAGCCATGGAATCACGAGCTCTGTGCCCTGGGAAGGGCCTGTGGTGCCACCAGAGCCCCAGGGCAGTGCCCTGCCAGGGAGGGTCCAGCCATTTATTACCCAGGGCTGTTTCCCAGCACAGCAGAGCTCAGGTGTCTCCAGGACATATTTGTGTCTCCCTCATCCTTTCAGCTGCTTCAGGGAAATATTTAGACACACACACTCATGTGAAGAATGTCCAAGCAGCTCCCTCAGTGAATGTCACTCATCCTTGGATAAGAGTGTCTGAGTTTCCCTCATTTCCCACTCCATTCCCTCACTCCCTCAGCAAAAAGGGAATTTTCCCTTTAAACTCCAGCTTTGAGACAGTTGTGTGGCACTGAAGGCTCTTTTTCCTGCCCCAGATGGTGGGAATTTGTTCTTTCACAGCCTCCCACTTGCTCAGGACAGAAGGGGGTCATTGCCAAGGAAAACCCAGGTGCTGCTGGAATGTTGGTGGTGATCCAGGCAGGAGCCTTCCCTGTGAGTCAGGGGAAAAGCAATACCCTGGAATGGTTTGGGAAGGGCTCTGCTGCAAATGGCTCAGACCAGAGAGAAAACAGGTCCTGACCATGGCTGGTCATTCCAGATCCCACAGTGCTGTTTGCAGGGAGAAGGGAATGATTCCACAGCATTTCCCACTGCTTTGTGCCTGGATTTTCCTGCTCCTTCGCTCCTGGACATTGATGGCACCATGTCCTGGCTGGAGCAGTTTGGGATAAGTTTGTTCGGGGTGGATAAATATCCTTTTAGGGATGGTGGGCATCAGTCAGTGCCCTCGTGTTCCGGGCATGGTGGAGTTCTGAGAGGTCTTTGTACAGCTAACACACAGCTTACACACTGCTGTACACACAGCTTACACACTGCTTACACACAGCTGTACACAGTGTTTACACACAGCTTACACACATCTTACACACATCTAACACACAACTTNGTTCACCCCCAGCTTACATACAGCTCACACACGGCTTACACACACCTAACACACAGCTTATACATAGCTTACACACCTTACATACAGCTTACACACAGCTTACACACAACTTACACACAGCTTATACATACCTTACACACATCTAACACACACCTTACACATAGCTTACACACAGTTTACATACAGCTTACACACATCTTACACA
>WEIV01016643.1:88040-100860 GCA_013390005.1 Calyptomena viridis | reverse complement strand
CAGATTATTATACTGATCTGCTTAGTAGAAATAAATCAACTCTGGAACTGAGCAAAAAAGCAGGAATTGTAGTAGCAGTTCCAGGAAAGGTCATAAAAAATAAAGCATAAGAATATGAAAACATCCCAGAATCTATTGACTAGTAACTATATCAAGGGAAACATAACTGCACATAATTTTTTTTTATTATTTTTTAAAATATGTGAATAGACTGACCATTTATCGCTGTCCCTTTCATTTTTCTTGAATAAGGACATAAAGAACACAAGCTGAAGCTGAAACTATGTGGGATGCCTTACAGATACATGCCATGTATGTATATCAATGAAATACTTTCAGAGATGCAAGACACCATTAGACCAAATAAGGAGTAAGATGGAGCGGATAATGAGATAAACACAGGAAACTCCTTCAGAGATAACCTTGTTATTTCTCTTATTTGCATAGACGGACTTTGACTCCCAGATGGCTGAAGGATAAATACAAGACAGTGTAGCTGTGCGTAATAGTATCACATGGAGGGTTAGTTAGAAGATGGTATTTGTATATACGTGTAGTCAGTCAATTGGATTTTATTGGATTTTATTGAAGAAATACTTCTGAAAATTTATTGTCAGATAATCACTAATAAAAATTATAATTCTTTGAAATTAGGGCAGGAAAACCAAAATTTGTTCCATGTTTATTTAAATACATGTTCAAATACAAATGCTTTTAAAGAAAACCCTTTCTATTTTCTACAGATATTTGTAGAATAAAAGCTCTAGGTTTTTTTAAAAAATCCTAATATTCCATGAATGATCTGTTAAATCTGAAGACTTTTAGTACCTGAATCTGAAAGAACAATTTAAATCTTCTCATACCAGAGAACTCAGAAATTCAGAACCTTTTTAATCTTTGTTTTCTATGTAATAGGCCCTTTTTTACAAGGAGGAGGGAATAGAGCCTGCTGAGTGTCCAATAACCTAGACTTTCAGGGACTTTCTGAATGACTACACAAGATGCAAGCGTACAAAGTTTGATGTTGCAGATGGCCTATGAGGGAGTAGTAATAAGCAGCACTCTTGCTGTCTCTATACTATTTACAGTACAAAATATGTGTTTTCTTAAAAATGCAATTTAACTTAATGAGAAGATCTTGACAAGATTTTCAGGCTAACTATAAAATTGTCAGTTCTCTAAGTGCAGGATACACACTTGCACAAATTAAGTGATAGAGATAAGCACCAACTGTCCCATTTTTTTCAAACATTTATGAACCTCAGAAGTCACACTCAAGACTGTTGGATTGTTATTGATTCATATTTCCCAAATATTATTATTTTCCTCCCATCTTGGAAGTCTAGAAATAACAGAATAAAAATGCACATAAAAAGACCTCCGAGGACTGAGTTGATTGAATTTGTTGCATGAAAAATAAAATAAAAACCTACAATAAATATCCATATGCACTTGGTAGGAAATTTTTTTTGCCAAGTGGTTAATTCAGGGACAATACATAAAAAAGTGAATCTTAAAGCAAATTAAAACAAAATAAAGAAATGAGAAATAAGTAAGAAGGCAGCATCTATCATTTACTAAATCATTTAATTACTATTGTATGATTATCTGTCCTCCTGTTTTTAATTACCACACTGTCTTATGTATTACTTTGTTGTTATTTTACTTGTAATTAGCTTTATTTGAAAGAGCTAATTATGTGCCACTTATCTCCCTACACTCAGTGTGCAATTATCACTGATCCACAGTGAACTAACTGGTTAATAATCATATTAGGAAATATCTGTTTTCTCCATTAAAGGAAAGCAAACACTACTTAGATATGACTCCCACATTTGTTTTCAGAATTCACAAATATAATGATGGCAAAATTTTAAGCTCCTTTTTTATTCAAAATGAAGACAGTATGTTTCATCATAAACCTGTATTGAGTGGTTAATGATGCCTCAGAAAAATGTTACACATTTATTTATCATCTTCATTGGTTGTCAGTCATTAATATCTTTCTTCTAAGTTCCTCACCATTTAATAAGATAGTTACTACTAGCATGCCATTAAATGCTAATAACTGGAGAATTTATTTTAAAATTGCTTCACTATCTACACAATGAGTGAATATTGTACTATCATGTCAAAAACAAAACACATTTTATGACTTTTTTACATTGTAATATGTGTCATGGTCTTATGTAGTCAACATTAAACATGACTTAATCAAATGTCATAGACACTGTATTGAATGCAGCTGGGATAATAATGTTTCTAAAGAAGAATGATAAGCATAATTAGATGGCACAATATTGGTGATTATATTTCACTAAATACCTAATTCTGTTGGTTAATTCAAAGCATATTATTCTACAAAATCTTTCATTATGCCCTACTGAGAAGCCCTAGCTCTAAGATACTGAGAGGCAGAAGTAAGTAAACAATGTATAATTGTTCAGTTTACCACAATGCAGCTTTCATGTCTGTTAGTCTTACAACCAAATTGCTTGAAAATTAGACTTCTTAAAAAAAGACAAAGTAACAGTAGTTCTATTGTTTATCATTATTCTTAACAATAATATTAGAATTTTATTGGATTTGAAATAAGAAAATAATTAGCACTTTTTTGAGTGCAAAAAAACATTTGCCCCATTTTTTTGCCAGTGCTTTATGGGAAAAAGAAAAAAGAAAAATCAGAAAACTAAAAAAACCAAATTGATGTATCACAGGATCACAGAATCATTGAGATTGAAATGGACCTTATCATGTTTTTTTACTTTACAGTTAACAGCCCACTTATTCAAGTAGAGCCACCTAAAACTCATGTCCAGATGACTTTTTTAATATCTCTAACATGAGAGACTCCATAACCTCTCTGAACAACCTATACCAATGTTCAGCCACCACCTCATGAAGAAAAAATACTCTCTGATGTTCAAAGGAAACAGGAAACTTCCTGTGTTTCAGCTTGTGCTAACTGTCTCTTCCCCCGTCTGTGTGTCACTGAGAAGAGCCCGGTATCTTCTTTGCACCCTCCATTCAGATGTTTACATAAATCGAAAAGATTCCTTCTAGAGCTTTCTCCTCTCCAGCCAGAACAGCCCCAGACTTCCCTAATGGGAGAGATGCTCCAATTCCTTCATCATCTTAGTAGCCTTGCACTGGACTCTCTCAAATATGTTCATGTCTTACATCCTCTGGTCCAGTGATACCTGGACAGGCACAACTGCAGGCCTCTGTCTTGATCTGGCCTCATCCTGTCCTCATTCCCCATCAAGAGCCTGATGCTCAGGGCTGGCTTCCTGGCTGCCCTCCTCCTTGCTGGAATATGGGTCCTGACTGCCAGTCCCTGTCATGACACTCCAAGGGAACATCTCCACGTCATGGAGAAGCCATGCTGTGAGGATTTCTGCAGTTGTGCTTGAGAAGTTAAGTGCTCACAACTGAGGATATAAAAACGCATGGTTGGTGTCCTTATGTGTGTGCCCTGAGATATTTTTCTGTGGAATTTTTTCATTATTAAAATCAAAGAATTTTTTTTTTTTTGTCTCCAGCATGAATGGAAGGATCATAGCTGGTACAATGCAGAATATGACTTAGAATTCAATTTAAAAAAGGAGTATTCCATGGTTTTGCTGTAAGGTGATGTCAAGCTGCCTTTTACAACAGTTTATAAAGTAGTTTCTATGTACTTGTCATGTTTTAGAAGCTGGATTTAATGCCAGCAAATTTTTTTTCACAAAATGTTAAGTATTGCCAGCTGTAATGAATTTCAAAAGAGCAGAATTTTGAACACATGAATTACAGTATAATAATACAGACAGACCCTAGAGGTATAAAAAACAGTGTTTAGAGTTCATGTTCCCTGTTTGTAATAGATGAATACGTATACCTTCTCTTGGATGGGTGCTGCTAATATAAACACATTAACATTCTGAAACACTTTGCCCATAGGGCAAAGATAACTCTGCAAGCGAATGAACACATCTGTGTGTGGAGAAAAAATGCAGACAGCTAGGTAAATGAAACGTGGTACAGCATATATTTAGCACAATTTGTACTTTATATAGGCCAAAATGCACATAAGGGAGGTGGCGTCTGTATGTATAAATTATATATACACATATACATAGAAATATACACATGTACATATGTATAAATTATATATACACACATTAGATTATTTCTCTCTGTGGGAAGTTTGATAATTTAAGCCATAATTAAGCATCATGTCCATTTCCCATGAAAAATTTAGCTCACACTCAAGAGAATCAAAGAGACCAAGAACCTACTTGCACATTTTATCTTAAAGGTGTTCAAATCTAGAGAAATTTTCCATTTTGTTGCTTTTATCCAATTTAATATTATGTGGGAAGGATTTGGTGTAGCTTCGGGATTTTTATAACAATATTTAGTATCATTAAAAATCAAGATCTAATACATTATAGGTGTATTTTTAATTATTTATTGCAAAGACTTTGTTCATAATGTGTATAAATTAAGAAGAATTTCAAAATAAATACTTGAAACAAAATCAGATTTAGGTTTTGTGTAAGTTTTAACAAATGTTACTATAACTGTAAAAACCGCATGAACAAAGAAAAAAATAGGCATGAACACAAAAAAATGATAAAGATATAGGAACTCTGATATTCAGTAGTTAGGTTCAGACTACCTAGTTCTTTATCAGAAGATTTTTTTCTAAGTCCTCTGATATCCATATTTCAGTGGTGATGTGAAATATGTTATGTTTACTGGATGGGAAGTGTTGAGATCAATGATCAGAATTTGAGGACACTTGATGTGACATCTAACACCTTGAACTGCAGTTTACTAAATAGACTGGAAGAAAAGCTTTTTCAGTTTTTCACACCTTTTATTCCCCCATTAAAGGGTAAGAAAACGCTTCTGAGTCTTAACAATGTGACAGTGTTTTTTCAGAATCAATCCTGGCCATATCTCCTTTGGGGAATCAATATCTTAAAAGTTACTCGGAGCAAAAGTTAGGTCTATATTATAGGTCAAGCCACGCTGACAGGTTGACAAGGCGAGAATGTCATTTATCCTTTATGGCAGAACCAGGAATAGAGCTCTGTTCTGATCAATCCACTAACAGGATAAGAAAGTGTCTCAAAGTGACATGTTGTGTCCATTGAACTTAAACAGTAGCAATCTGTTCATTTAAACCTTGCCTTTGGCAGTTTTCTGGAAATGTGTTTTGAGTACTTTAGATATTTCTTATACTTCTTATAATTATAATAAGAACAATATAATATATATTATGTTGTTATATAATAATATAATAATTATAATTTTAATTCTTATACTTATAATTCTAGACTGTGTCTAGAATTTTGTTCTTGGAGAAAAGTTTGTATGTTCCACCACTTAAAATGAAGATCCAGATTTTACTTCAAAAGGCTGTCCAATGGAAAAAGCAAAAGCTTTGGACAACGAACTGATGGACATTTCACGTTGCTATATGAATATAATCTTGAAACAGTACACATCCATTTCAACAAATATTCAAAATTGTGTGTGAATGAATATAGAAATATTTAAATGTGAATTTTCCAGGAAAGGTCAATATAATTTGATCTAATTTGATAATATCAGTTTATCTTTAGGATTTAACAGTTTAAAATTATGAAATTATTTTAGGTTATCGACTCCAGCTCTGTTAGTTGAATATTTCAAATTTTCCCAAATAGCTAAAAAAAAAGCATGTTTGCACACATGTTTGACAAGAAAAGAAAGAGTGCAAGAGAAAATTCTTGTACTTCTCATGTATTTTATTTTATAATCATTGCTTTATCATAACCTTAGGATAAGTCGTAAATTACAAATAAATTGTTGGGGAAGAAGTGTGCATGTGTGCCTACATGACCCACCCACAGTAAACATATCATTTGGATATCATTTGCTAAAAAATCATCCTGTTAAAGAGGAAGAAAATCATCAGCCTCAAATGAATGATGATCATCAGGTGGACTCAATAGTAATTGGGAAATACCAAAAAGACTTTTGAAGCAAAGGAGGAATAAGTCTGATGACAAACAGAAAAGAAGCATGAACTTTTCTATCATGGAGATAAAAGATCTTAGAAAGGAAGCATCTCAGAGCTCTGTCCCTGCTGTGTCTCCCCAAGTGTAGCTCAGCCTTCCCCAGGGTTACTGAGAGCAGTCTGGTCCCAATTAGCAGAATGACAAGACCCAAGTGTTTAGTCACATTGTGCAAAACTAATGTTATGGTTTGCATGTTGCATTACTGATATTGATCCTGAACATACGGTTCACTGACTGTCAGTTAAATAGCCTGTCATTAATAAATTCTTAAATCACTTTGATCAGGAGTTTGACTTAAAGTATTTGTATTGAGGAATTTTTCCTCAGAATATGAGCAAATTTTTGACATTTGGCTTACCAAGTAATATGAAATGCAATGTAATTTAAAACAGGTTGAGAATTGAGATACAAGAGTAGTCCAGCATGAGTCAAAGCAAAGTATGCAGATTGACACTGATTAGCTGAAGTCCTAAATCTTGATGGCAGGAAGCAATTATTAGGGGATGAGGAGGGTTAAAAAACATCCATGACAGACAATAATGGGCTGCTTCAGCCTTACCCGCTAAACAAGATATATGTTACTTTAAGTGTGGCACATGAAATTCTAACACTTGATGGTTAGAAATTTTGCACAGGAACTTCAAAAAGCGGAGAAAAGGACGAGGTTTTCCTCAATATCAACTTGACATATATTTTATGTTTGAGCAAAGAGACTGCCCTTGAACAGGCTTCCCAGGGAAATGGTGGAGTCACCATTCCTGGAGATGTTCAAGAAATGCCTGAATGTAGCACTTAGTGCTATGGTCTAGTTGACAGAGGTTGGACTCAATGATCTTGGAGGTCTTTTCCAATCTAAATGATCCTGTGAATCTGTGATACCAGGAGGGACATGTAGGAAAACATCTTAAGGCTGAACTTTTTCTACCTTTAACTAATTCTTTTGTGCATAAAGATATTCACAAGAATATCCTACCCTATACCTTTACACGAAAACACACATTAAGAACCATTGCTTTCTCAATGTCCTCACAGGGATTCTTCTTCCATCTTCTCACATAGTATTTATTTCACTTATATGATCTACTCCAAAGATGTTTTTAGAGTTAATGTTTTAATACCTTGTTAATGTATGTAAAACATAGAGTAAAAGCATACAAATACAAATTAAAAGCATACAAATTAATTTACAAATTAAAGCATACAAACCATACAAGTTAAAAAATATACAAATAAGCATAAAAAAGAATATTGATTTATTGTTTTAACCATCATGTTGATTTATTCCTATTGACTGTAAAGACAGCCTTGGTGTTCATCTGCCTTCACCCATACTAATTGTTTTATGAATTACATGTTGAGAATGCAGGCTGTTTTAACACAGAACTTTTTATCTATTATGTGCATCAATCCTTATATCAAAGGCAAGTAAAAATACTACTGGTAATAATAATGAGAATAAAAGAAAAGAAAATAGAAAGCTTTCCTAAGCATCAAAAATATCCATTTAGAATTGGGACAGTAGCTTATGTTTATCCTTATCTCAGCTATTTCATTCATTCTGAGATTTAATATCGTTTCACTCATGTTCCTTTGAGTTTTTTTGCTACTGGATGAAAGTGAAGTTGCACAAACATTATACTTGTTGACATGTGAAAACAGAATATCCCCAGAGCAAGGAAAAAAGGATAGAATTATTTTTTGTGTGTGCATACATATAAATACAGAAATATATAGCATACACTAAAATGGGGGGCACAATTTGAGCAAGAACCTACTCTGAACTTTAAACTCCTCTTTCTCTTGCCTTAGAACATTAAATAAGCAAAATATTTCTTGATACTCAACTGGTGTTTTGCCTATATTTTAGTAGAGGCATGTACAGATTTTTTGTTACTCTTTTGTTTCATGTCAAGTAAAGAGAAGGCCTATGGANTTAAAATATGCTACTTTTTTAATAAGGTTGATATTCCTTAAAAATGTACCAGGCATCTGTTCACATACATGAGGAATTTTTGTGAGGGTTTTGTGGGTATATTTTTAATTTTTTAATTATTTCAGTAATAACCTACAAGAAAAGTAAGCAAACTAATGATAATAATTAAAAAATCTCAGCCTACATTAGTAATTACCTGCAGATAAATTAATTGGAAATATTAAAATGTTCTGTTTACTTTATTCTCAAAACCAGTTAATTTATAAAATTTTATTGCTGAGCTAATTATTACAATATAACTAGCTTTGGATGGGTCATTGTAGTTTTTTCTTGATTTTTCTCTTATATAAGCATATGATGACATGAAAAGGTGAGCACAATAAAGCTCCAATGATAATATTTTTCTTGGTTTAATTCTTGCATATGCATATCAGCTCCTACAAATTTAATGAATTGGTGTACATGGGATTTTATCNATTTGTATGTAAAATTAAAAAAAAGTATGTATTTTCATGTAAAACAGATTAAAACCACAACATGAAAAATCATTTTGAAAAAATGAAGTCTNCCAAATATCTCATAGTTTATAACTCAGGGCAGTATGTATGAAGTGGTGTACTTTGGGGAGACTGTGCATACATGTATGGATTTTGTATAAACTCCAGTGAATTAGTATTTTAAAAAACAATCAATTAGTTGGTCAAGAGCATTTGTACAAGATTTTAAAGTAATATATTTAAAAATTGCTAAAATTGTTACAAATATTTGAACATTTGAAATTTTGCATTTGTATGTAAAATTAAAAAAAAGTATGTATTTTCATGTAAAACAGATTAAAACCACAACATGAAAAATCATTTTGAAAAAATGAAGTCTTTCTTTCATAACAGCATAGAGACATCTGTGAGATCACAATAAGGATATTTCAAACTTTAACAAGTAAGGGTCATATATTCAAGGGCAAACTTGTGTCATCTAATTCCCAAATGGAGGGACATTTTAAATGCAGTCCCATCAACAACTGCAAATCTGATGTTAGTACCCATGAGGGAAAAGCTAACATTTCAATACACTCAGTGTAATTAGACAAAATTGCTTTTTACTGCAATTCATAGTGAGATACTGTTCCCTCAAATACAGACAATAATTTGCCAGACTACTTGGCATAACTATCACTGTTAATTTGTTGATATTAAGAGACATATGGACTGTACTGCTGAGACAAGTCAGATGAACTTATAGAAGAGGTCTGGGGCATATTTAAGGATATTAAAAGGGCAAGATATTGCAAGTAAATTCTACAGTAAAAATTTATGCAATTATATCCTTACTCTTAGTTGTCCCAAAATACATATTTTATCTTTATTGGGTAGTTAAATATGCAGAAAAATATAAACTGTAAATCACCTTGGGAACTATACACCAAAACTTTAAGAAATAGACAATAATCCTTTTTCAGCTGTTTTATATGTGTGAACCAGACACTGCACACAATTCCAAAAATGACATTTCATTTATGTGAGGAAGTGTACTTTGTTTTCCAGCAAGCAATGAGTTGTATTCTCAGACTAAAAATGAGGAAAATAGAATTTAATCTTAGTTACTTCCAAAAGTAATGGTCCGGTTTACTTAACTCAGTGGTCCAAAACTGCACTTCAGTCTTTGGCTGGAATGCTTTCTAAATCCAATTGAGCAGAACAAGTTTCTTTCTCTTCTGAAAGATTTATTTCAGAAAACATTTTGTCCCTCCTGTCTTAGTGGTGTGGTGAAGGATCTGTAAATGCATGATGAAATATACTTCTAGAATAAAAAGAACTCATAAGGTCTAATTCAGGTTCTTGCTGAAATGAATTGGGAGAGACCCTACAATATCAGCTGGAAAATACGCTTCTAAACAAGACTATAATCAAAAGGATTAAATACTTATAGTGGTTATTCCTAAGGCATTTTTGCTAAAAAATCCCCCCAAAACAAACATGATAGACAGAATTTTCAATGCTTTTGAGATGTTTCAGCATGCTAAGTGTTCTGCTTACTGTGTTAGGAAAAATAAATATGTCACATTTCAACTTAAAGAAACTCACAGTTCTGACTTAAAACTTTATTGGGCAACCTAGAGACCAAGAATATGTAATTTTTATAAAGGCAGGAAAATATCTTACTATTAAAATTAAATATCTGCTTTGTATTTAAACATTTTGGAGTCAGTGTCAAATAATAGCCTAACAATTGTATTAATTTTTCTTAACTTGCAGTATAGACTTAATATAAATGCTAAACTGCAGAAATTGCATCTAATAGCCAGTTCTTATGTTTGTTTTCAATATCTTGTAAATGTGTATTACAAATAAAAACATGAGAAAAAAAATAACCAAAATACCCCAACCCACCAACCCGACTACAAAACAAAGAAATAAAAAAACCCAAACAAAACTCCTGTCACCAAGAAAGATAAATGTATAACATCATGAAAAAAGAAGCATTGTGAACCAAGTGAAAATTTGCTGCAGTATACTACTCAGAAAATAAATTGTTACTGTTAATAAGTAACATATCTCAAACTTGAATTACAACTTTCCTTCAAGAAGGAAAGTGTGTTAAAAAGAATTACTGGAAAATGCTCTAAAGGAGTTGTAAACAGGGACATAGCTCAAATTCTTCTAAAATATTATGTCTACTATGAGTCACTTATTTGAAAAAAATAAGTCCTTTTAAAAACCGTATAAAGATGTATAGTCAAATTATACTAATATAAAATCTTAAGCATTTTCAAATAACAGCTGAAGAACAGGAATTAAATATAATCAGAAAGAAAAGCTCAACCATCAGTTTAATCAAAGTTAACTCAATTTTTTTTTAATTAAACATTTTATATTTTTATTTTATTTGCCAAAATTGAAGCCAAATTCCTTACCCTATACTTCTCTATATTTTTCTATACTTCCTGTTAAAGTCTGACACTTAACAATGAAAAAGAAAACTTACCAAAAAGTACTCCAGTAAAGTGACTACCACTTTATAATTGAAAAAAAGAAATTGGTAACTGATGCAATTTTTAAGTCATATAAGATTTATGACCATTCAACATTCCATATAATTTAGCTATGGAGAGGAAAAGAAATATTCTTCAATGTGGCATATGGTCATCTATGCAGCTTATGTACCAGTTCATTTATCCTAAGAAACTTTAATTTGATGCAATTTATTATCTGAAGATATATTGAAGTTGCAATTTTTTTAAATTTGTCAATAATTCCTTTTTCTTCTCTCCAGCCAACCATTTTCGCTTTTCCAAAATGATCAAGGTTTGGGTTTTACAAAGGTTACTTTGTGGTGTATGCCACAAAGTTCTGACAGTAACCATACCCTTGCTGTTTCACTGGAACATTCTGTTTCCTTAATTCTTATTTTAATTTTGACCTCACTTCCCACTTGTATTGTTTTCTCATCTTTTACGTCGTGAATAACTGCAACCCTTATCAGAAGGAGACATATCAAAATCTTTTCTGTCTCCAACTCCCCAAAAGTACACTCTTTCTGATAGTTTTAAGTGACTGGGTTTGAGAATATAAAAATAGGTGGTCGTTATTTCTTACAAGCAAATAAACAAGTGACTAACAAGTGAGTCATGAAGCACTCTTCCTTCTCACTATATTTATATCCAAAATGCAAGCTAGAAATGAACTATGGCATAAAAAAGTATGATGCAGTCATTATTCCTGTTTTGTAAGTATGTCTCAGAGGTATCCATGGGATCTAAAAGAATATATATACTGGCATTACAAGTAGTTTTAGGGGATATTCTGGGACTTGAAAATGTAAAACAGATCTTGGCCTGATATTTTTCCATTCCTGCTAACAATTTTCCATGCGATTTCTAGTCATGATTCTGTAGTCACCGTGGGTCAGAGACCTTTTCAGAATGTAATATTGATGCACCTATTGATGCTCTCTGTATCAGCATGTTTACCAGTATGGATACTAGTTACTATGTGACTCCTGTCAGAGAACAGGCTCAGGGCACTTTTAATTTAATGGAGCAAGGAAAACTTATGCAACTTTCTTCCTCTTTAAGCTTCTCCAGGCAGAATCTTAACACTTGTTTCACTTTAATAATGATGTTGTAGCACAGAGGAAATAGATGCAATATTTCATAGAACCATATGCAGATAAAAGTTACCTTTAGCTCCACTCTTTCTATTACAGTTGATAATGTAATTCCCATCCACAACACAAGATGCTTGGTAAGAATTGTGTAGCAATTCATATTCTTTTCCACTGAGATAATTCAAATATAGTAGGATTTCTCTCATCTACCTTTAAATTTTTATAATGCAGAAATCTACACCTGAGCTTGTCAGCTAGACGTTTTATTCCATGAATAAAAATAGGCACTTCAAGAACATGTTTCGACTCATTGTAGTAGAGATATCTAAAACAATTAGAGGAACTTTGTTTTGGGAGTAATGTGTATCTCCTTGAAGTATATAGAGAATTTAAGTGATGAATTAAGATGCAGGTATCTACATAGCTGAAACTGAGGTCTTAGAAATAACTTCATGTTGCATAAAAATATCCTGCTAGAATCTTTACCCCAGATCTTTTATTTGAGTCTTTGCATTTAATCAATCTCATTTTAAATTTACTTTCTCAAAACTTAATAAGAAGTCCAAGCATAGCATATTGTTTTTAGCAGAGGAATTTTAGGACTGAGTGTAACAACTATCCAATCATGCGGTCATTTTAAAAGAAATTTTGCTGATCCAGAATGCTGGATAATTATTATTATTAATAATAATAATTATTATTAAAGAATAATTAACAGAAAATAAAG
>WEIV01016643.1:74797-87984 GCA_013390005.1 Calyptomena viridis | reverse complement strand
AACATCTAAATTTTTAACTAATGATTTTCTCAGAGAAGATAGGAACATAATAATATTCCCACTAGTTCTTTATTTTTTTGTGAGAATAGCATTGGAGATTTCATAATATCCATCTTTGATCTTTACAAATTTAATTCAAAAAATCATCTTCTGTTTTTAAATTGATAGGATTTCTTTTAATCCATTCATCTTACAGTGTCTTCTTATACTTGGATGATATACTTGGATGAGACAAATGTGTAAAACTTGTCTGGAAAGAAAGAACCAGATATACACTCATATACACATGTAAATCACTGTTACGTCTGCCAGGGAAAAAAAATTAAGGTCCATTGCTGTTTCTCTGTATTATTACATCATCTTGACCTGATTTGCCTTTCTGTTAGTGCTCATCAGAATCCTCTGGTTTGTGTTAAATAGGTTTGAAATTGCAGAGAAGTAGAGAGTTGGCACTTTAAATGAGAGTCAGGCGGCCTCTATCCATGTCATTGTGACAAATCTTTATAGGATCATTATAGATACAGAACTAGTGATTAGCTCCATTGCTATGCACTCCTGTATCTCTGCAACAGAGAACAATCATCAAATTCACATTATCTGGGAACTTGGGAGTTAGCAGGAACTGACCATGCCAGCTGGAAGAGGTTTAAAACATGTGTTATGCTATTAAGTGATATTACAATGTATCAATAATGGATTACAAAAAAACTGTTACAGACCTTGTTACCCAGAAGTATAGATGTATTGTGCACATTGCACAGCAGTTTGCTAAAAGAAAAATTATGAGTTGTTATATGGTTTAGCATAGAATTATGCAGAGGTGAAACTGGATTAAATTAATTTATTCAACGCAAATAACTTCATAAATTTAAAATATGAACATGCGTGTTAGCAACAGTATCCTTTTAGAATGTTGGGGGAATTTTTGTCTAATTTTTAACTAAAATGTCTTTACCCTTCTGGCATTGATATAGCTCATGCAATTATCACTGTTGCACCATGGCTAGAATGAAGACAATTTACTTAAGGACTCTCCTATGTGTAATGGGCAGTGTGAAAAAAAATCAGCAGCAGCAACCATAATAAAATTCTCCAGTTTAACAGAGGAAACAGAGAATGTTCAGGAGTGAAAAAAAGACCAAAAATGCTAACTGCAAAATGCTTAAAGTATATATCTACTCAAGCATTAATAAGAAGAAATGAAATCCAGATGGGATAGTTGGATTCATAAGTAAATCCATTGAGGGTAGCAAAGGTGAAAATAACTCAGGTCTAGAAGAGTAGCTAAGGAAATCATTGTATTTGTATGTCCTGTCGTTGGTTGGTTGTGTGGCTCCTCTTGCAGTGAAATAACATAAATTTGGATTCCTAGTCTAATACAATAGAGAAGCCCTTGCACTTATCTGCATTCAGACACTTCTTGCATAAATTAATGGAGGAAAAAATATTTTGCAAATATGAGATCTCCACCTCTGAATCACGAAGTCTTTGAAGCACAATTACGCCACCTTGAGAGTGCTGTTAAATACTGTTCCATAACTGGTCGGTCCTACTGATCTTTTCTGCACTGTGCACCACTCACTTTCCTAGACAGAATTCTGGTCATTGTGGATCTTTCATCTGAAAGCTCAATATAACTATTTTTATGTTTATAAGAAATCACAGAGATGTGAGATAGTGGGATAAAAAAAAAAAAAAAACAAAAAAAAACCAACAAAACAGGAAAAGAAATCACATTTTACATAGTTTCAAAAATTCAAGAGTTTAGAAGACTGGTCACTGTTCCTAGGAGAGAGCAAGTTATCGCAGCCAATGAGGAATTTTATATCCTCTGCATTTTGAATAGTTTGCACTTTGAATAATCTTATGTTGTGACATTTTTGCACTTCCAGACAGTTAATGCAAATCTTCCTCCAAAAAGTTTCTATTCAAAAAGAGGAGAGATTCTAGACACTTCTGTATTAGACTCATTTTGTCCTCCAAAACTTCTATCCAATTTTTTATTCAGCTTATTGTAGCTTTGAACCTTTGAGGACTTAAAATGCAGAGACCAGTTATTATTTTAAGATGGGAAAAGAGATGTCACAGGTCCCATTCAAAGTATTTATCCTCTGGCAATTATAATTTAAAATTTAATTTAAAATTTCACACACATACACACACATATACAAAAGAAAAATGGAAATAAGGATTAAAGGAAATATCTAAAATCCTTCATTAATTATTATATTTTTCATAGAATCGAATAAAGATTAAGATTGAAAGGGACTTTAAAGCTCACTTAGATGGAGATACCAAATGGGGATACTTAGAGACTCATCCAGCCTGGCTTGAACATTTCCAGAGATGGGGAGTACACACCATCTCTGGGTAACCTCTTCCAGTGCCTTGCAGTGGAGAATTTCTTCCCAATATCTAATTTAAACCTACCCTCCTTCAGGATATGGCCACTCTGCCTTTTTCTATCACTACATGCCCTTATAAGAAGTCCTTTTTCAAGCTTCTTGTAAGCCCCCTTTATGTACTGGGAGGCTGCTACAAGGTCTCCCCAAAACCTTCTTCAGGCTGATTTTTGTTCATGAGTGTCTGAGAAGTTTCTATTGGCAGATTTTAAAACATGTACCTTTCAGAAACCTTTTCTTTTTAGTTATACCTTAACTTATGTAGTTGTATAAAAAATATTTGTGCAACAATAGAGTACATGTGCATGTTTTAATCAGTAAGACAGGTTCCTTCAGAAGGTGACTCTGAGATAAAGCCTCTGTAGTAAGTGTCAGAACAGTTTTGAGTGGTCTCTGCTGGAAATGAAGAAAGTACCAATAACTACTGTGTGANTACTTAAAACCACAACAGATATGCTCAGCATATCTTATTTTAGGGAAAGCCAGATGAAAGGTCCTTTCTTCATTTGTGAAGATTAGTGCTGTTTTAAAATCAGAACCATATGAATCATTCTTATATAAACTATTAGCCATTTATTCAATCATGAATATGCTTCACTTTACAAATACGAGACTAATTCCCTTTATTATTTAGCCCTGTCTCTTCCTATTGCAGACAATAACCTCATAGAATAGCTTTCATAAAATCCTTATGTTTTGTCTAAAATCTGTTTGTATTTTCTTAAGCTCACTGTTTCCTTTGGGTTCCTGCTCCAGAATTTCCAGGATTGTTTCATTATTAAATAATTGCTTTTAAGTGCAGTGTATTTGGGACTATGCATTCTTTGTGTCCCGGGTGTCTTCAAATTAAATGTTTGTTTTCATAATTTTTGTTACCTGGTACAATTCTAGAGAGCAAATATATTGCCCCTAGCTGTGTCTATATTGTCCATTACATCAGTTCCAGAGCATCAACCTTTTAATTGTGGAAGGAAGAATACAAAGGTGTATGTCCACAAACTTTAGGGAAGCATATTCTGGAGCAGAATATCTGTACAAAACTTGGTTTTGGATTCGCATTAAGTCTGATGTTTTGCTGCTTAGCAAAAAAACTTAGGAAACACTTAGTTTTACTACATTATTATTATTTTAAATTTATTCAGAAATTTTGAGACTGTAGTATAGCATTTGTAAAAAAAGGCTATACTATAAAAAATGAGGTATAAAACTCAGTACAAGTGTTTTTAGTGTTGTGTGCAAAGCCTTCAGACAGAGTTCTTGACAAAAAGTAAGGAAGACCAAATGGTACCTGCTTTTGTGTTGTCCATACTTACTTTCAAGACTAGTAACAGGAGTGAACTATCTCCAGAACAATGATGAGGATTTGTTGGAAAAAGTAAATTGGAGAATTCAAATTAGAGTCAAGGAGCTAAGCAGTGTGGATTGTTATAGAGTCCAAATCATAGAATATGCTGAGTTGGAAGGGACCCATAAGGATCATTGAGTCCAACCTCTAGTCCAGCACAGGACAATCCCCAAGAGTCACACCATGTGCCTGAGAGTATCATTCAAACACTTCTTGAACTCTGTCAGGCTCTTTCCTATTGTCCCCCACATTTTTGGCCAGCTTCAACTCAAACTGAGTATTGGCCACATGAATTTTCTTCCTGCAGTGGCAAGAATCATCTCTGTATTCCTCCCATGTCTGCTGACCTCGCTTCCACTGGGCATATGCTTTCCTTTATTCTTTTTCTCCAAAGGAATACCCCAACTTAGCCAAGATAGCCTGCTGCCTCATCTGCTTGACTTCTGAAATTTTGCAATTGCCTGTCCCCATTCCTCAAGTAAGTAGTGCTTAAAAAGTGACCAACACAGATGGATCTCAGCAACTTCAAAAGTATTTTCACAGGGGATCTTACTTTTAGTTTCCTGAGCATTCTTATGTCTGCCCTTCTCCTGTCCAGTATTAAAGATTTGCTGGCACTTTTCCTTCTCTAAACAGAGATTTTTAAACTCAATTTCTCCACTATGGCGGACATGGACACCAATCTCCACTTCACTCACGAGAGCCTCTCTGTTAACAAGCAACAAATTAAATAGCAGGGATAGAGAGGATAGACTTGATCTATGACTCAGTCTTAAATGCCAAGTGCTCTAGCCAGGCCACCCAAGTTGAGAAAGACAAATGCCTGGGAGAATGAATACCCTAAGCTCACTGTATGACAGGATCGAGGTCAAGATCATCTAAGGAACCTGAATGGGGACAAGTCCATGGGCACCCAACAAGATTCATCAACGGGTCCTGAGGGAGATGGCAGATGAAGCTGCTAAGCCATTGTCCATCATTTTTGAAAAATCCTAGCGGTCAGGAAAACTCTGAATGAATCTTCATTTGCTAAGTAAGTCATGTATAACTAGTTTCTTTTTTGAAGTAAAATTTATTTTTATTTATTTAATTAATTATTTAATTCTACATAGTAGTACATGTTCCTTTCTCCATTTGGATAACTATATCTGTACGCTGACTCTAAGTGAGGTCTTACTGATGTCTTGTAAAAGGGTACTAAAATTTCTGCTTAGATGGAAGTATTTTGTTTGCCAATTTGGGGTCCATAGTTGCCCTTTTTATAGCTTTATTCCATTACTGATTTACTATCACCTGTATAAACATATATATACCTGGAATTTTTAAATATTTTTTATTTCCAGCTGAGAAAATTCTGGCTTGTTTCCAGGACCACAACTGCACTACAGATTCTTGTTCTGAGTTTCTAAATGAATGGATTTTCACTCTGTTCTCATAAATTCCCCTTCATCCTATTACTTCACTCCCTAAGGCTATTCATTTATTTATGTATAATATTTCACTGCTCCTCTCTATTCAAAATGACTGCTAACTTTGTGACATCATCTAATTTCATTACCTCACTTCGACTTTTGAGCCAAGGTCACAATCCAAGATTGAGATGCTATGACTGCTCCAAATACTCAATAAATTCCAAATACGACTTTTCCACAATCTAATATTTTCTCTTCAACACAACTGTTGTCACCAGATATGGTATGCTCCACATAAGATCTTATGCTCCACATAAGATCATGTTGTTTATGTGTTTGATTCCTCAAGGCTTTAATAATTTTTCCTTAAATATTTGTTCTAAAAACTCACATGATTTAAGGACAAACAAATTCAGAGGTGTGCATATATAGATCAGGTTTTGTTTTCTTTATAAATATTTACTAAATCACTTGTCAGATTTATTCATGCAGTGTGATACACTTATTCTGTTGTTCTTCTGTTGTTTAGCCTTCAAATTTTATGACCATTTTAGAAATTCCAGAAAACAAGTATTTATAATTGAACTCACTACTCAGGCTATGTGTCAGCATATAATTGCTCTTTCTTAATTTAAGTCTGTGTTCTTTCGCAATGCTGTAACTATTTGTCCCTAAGGGGAATGGGTTATGGACCTCAAATACCCTCTCCACACAGAGTAACTGAATGGTAATGCATTTTCCACCAGAAGTTAGCTTTCTGGTACATTTTAACTTCCAGTATCTGAAAGAAATTGAGTCTTTTGATGTAGTCGCAGGTTGCTCAGTCAGATGAAACACGGAAGTCCCTCAGGTCTCTAATATGAATACTGAGAACCTAAGTTAGCAAGAAATGTCAGGAGATATCAAGTGAGGAATCTTTTTTCAAAATTATCATACAAATAGCTCTTATTTCTTTGAAATCCTAATTTCAAAATCCCATATAAAATTTTTACATTTATACCTTGAGCAACTTCTGATAAGGCTGGACAAACAAATTTCAGGATGTTAAATTTTCAGTACTGGATGCTGATCCGATAAAACCATGGTACTAGAAGGACAGCCCTTATCGCTCTATAATAACCATATTCATATTTGATAAAAGATGTTTTCTTTTCCGTGTTCTCTATAGGAAGATAAAGCTCTTTACTTTCCACTTTTGTTATATACCAGAATTTTTCTTTTCATACAGTAATAAAAATGGGCTACACTCTATTATATGAGATCTAATAAAAATATATGCAGATTAATGTAAAAATCACTGTGGTAATACTGATGGTGAATTTTATGAGAAAATACTGAAACTAGTAAAATATACTAAACCAAACTAAGCAAAATGTTCATAAGCATAGCAAATTCAGTGATTAATAGTCAGCAGGATTCTAGCTTTCTATGTCACCACTTGGATTTTATGTGGTGTTACTAAGCAACAAAGGTTACTCTTCAGCAACACTTATTTGCAGCTTTAATCAAATCAGCTGCTAAGTGAACAGTATTTTTGTGTAATCTGTTTGTCAGTGATAGATAAGCAGTACAAGCTAATCAAATATATGCTAATTTATCTTATATAGCATAATTATAACAAGACTCTTTTTAGTTAGTTAATGGGCTTTTCTAATGCACATCTCAGGTTATATAATTTATCATATTGTGAAGCTTTTCGGTAACAGGAATAATTCAGATAATATTTAAGTTTTTCTTCTGAGTTCCAAATAGTATTTACTGAAATATACTAAAAATTGTTATTAAAACTGTTATGTTGATATCAAGATAAGAATAGCTCATAAAAAAATTGGAGTCAGAACTATTTTTTATTGCTGTTACATAATAATTATTTTAAAAACCAGAATCCCATAAGACATTGTACACCACTTTTTAATTTTATCTTCTGCTTCTTCCTGCGGTACTAACAGAGAAAACTAGAAAAGGCAACATGACAAGTTGTTGAAAGATCCATCAGTTTTGCTGCTTTTGAAATCCGGTTGTTTTAAAACTGAAAACACCTACCCAAAGAAAGCTTCTCTATTTCAGGAAGCATAGAATGTAAAAACCAATTTGTATCAGCTACTTGCTGATAGAGAAATGTTTGCTTCAGATAAAGCACGATGCCTTTAAAGTTGTAAGGTCACAAAGGTGAGAAGTTTCTTTTAATCTGCATGCCACCATCATATTATAATGATTCTGCAGAGATAATTGCAGAATTCCCATTAAAAAAAAAAAAAGCCCTAAATAGAGAATTTAAGGCTATATCGTTTTAAATCCTATTCTATCATTGATTCTATGAAATGTCTAATAGCAGAAGGAACTGGACAAGAACAGGATGACATGAACAACTGTACTGGGTTTCTGTGACAAGGTTGGTGTAGCAGGGCAGGGGAATATAGGAGAGGCTTCTGTGAGAAGCTGCTGGAAGCTTCCCCCATGTCTCAGAGAGCCAATGCCAGCCGGCTCCAGGCCAGACCCACCACTTGTCAAGGCCAGGCCAATCAGAAATGTTAGTAATGCCTCTGTGATAACATATTTAAGAAGGAGAACGGCTTTAGTGGGTACCTGGCACCCAACCAGGATAAAACCACTACAACAACAAAGCTATTATATGTGCCATGCTGATATGCATGAAATAGTGAAGATAGTAAATTATCTTTCTCTGCTTTTGGAATTTATTTTTTTTCATAGATAGTAGTATAGGAAGGTAAGTAATGGTAACACTGATGTTGTTCTTATGCTAAATTTTTAGAGAAGTTCTCATTAAAAAATTGTAAAGAAAATTCCTCTAAGTCTTTGCCTTCCTGATATAATTTAAATAACATATATTGTTTCAGAGAAAAGGGTAGTAGGGAGAAACGGGAAAGGATAAATACAGTTCTACTGTATTTGCATAATGATTTAATTTGAATTATATGTCTGTCCATGCAGCCCACAATCTAAGCCTTTAAAATATTGTCCCATAAGAATATTGATGTAGCCTTTCATGTACTGTAGGCAGTAAAATTGTACTTGAATATGTTAGTAAATGTAATATATTTTCTACTTAAGGGATATGTTTGCTGGTTTGTATTTTTACGGTAGTACTTAGTGATGTCATTTTTGTCCTTATTGTTCCTGAGGTTATGTGATGTAATTTATTGCAGAGATGTAGCAAACTAACAACCCTCAATGAAGAAAGGTGAGGAGGGAAAGGAACAGAAATACAAAGATCCTCAAATTTTTATACTTCAAAGGTACTCTAAATAAGGAACGAAGAAACTGTGTAGCTGCCTAAAACTTTGGGGGCAAGGTAGCTTGCCTGGAGTTTTGGAGGTGTGTGAGCTTGATGGCTTTTTTTTTTTTTTTTGGACAGACCAATCTCACTTATTGAAAGGCAGAGCCTCTGCTCACAGTATAAAATCTACAAATAGTCTAATGCAATTTTCTAAGTGCATTGGAAATGAGGCTGATATGATTTTACTGGAATAAAAAGGTCTCCAAGCTTATATTCTGAAACAATATGGACTCCTTCACATGGGCTGCGTATGCACTACCCGTTAATTTAAGGTATGCAGAAAATTGACAAAGGATTTAATCTCAATCGCAGCAGATCTGATGAAATTTTTGTTGTTAGGAGCAATCTCTGTTAGTCTTCAGGAAATATCTTGGGCTTTAATTATTCCATTAACATTGCCATTTGGATGTTGTCTAGCTGTGGGTTAGGGCTGCAAAAACATAAACATCCAAATGGCAATTAACACAAAGAAATCCTACTAAAAAAAATTTCCTTCAGTATGTAATAAATCATATAAAAGAAAAATATTTTGCTAGTATTATATCTCCCTCTACTGGCAAAATATTAATTTCCTTATGATTAATTTTAAATACAGGTTATAATTCAAAAGAATGTAACATGGTAGCTCCTTTCCAAAATATAGTCCCATAATGAGTATCTTAAAGAGACAAACAAGAATTAGGTCTAAGTATAGTTTCAAAGTTGGAAGTTCAGACAAGTACTACTGATTTATTCAGAGAGATTGATTTACAGGGAAAGTAGAATGATACTTTCAGTGTGGGAGTGTACTGGAGTTCTCACAGTAATTTCCCTTAAAACAGAATAGTAAATACGGAAATATGTTAGTGGCCTAAAAAGGTTAATAATCTATTACAATAAAGAAAAATACCAGGAAGCACTTGTGGTGCCCCCTAACAATGTGAAACAGTTAAAGCTTGGTGAAATAATGTAAGAAGTAATGATTATTAAAAAGAAATAATGGCTGCAAAAATAGACAACATTCATTCGTCCAAATTATTTAAAGCCTGTAAAGCAGTGCAGCATTGATCCTAAGTATAGTAAATGTGTATTCAATAAAAACACTCTCAACACTCTGAAACACAGCTAGAACAAACAGATCAAGAATACCTTGTGTGTTATTGACTAGGAACATTGGACTCAAGAAGGAGTTTTCATTTTCTCTAGGTTTTTGCTAAAATTCCCAAAATATGCACAGGGGAAAAACCATAGTGCAGGCCTCCTCTGCTTCTTTAGAACAAGGATGAGCACATTTTCTGTATAAATTTTCCAGCTAAAGCACTGGAAAATAAGTACCAGATATCCTGACTAAAGTTTTATTGGGATTTGCAGCCTAGAGACACCTATAGGCAATAAATTTTGCCTTTGTTTTAAAGCACAGCTAGAGGAGTTTGTTGGGTCACCATCTAGCTTATATATAGCGTCTTTAGGATGACAGTACTCTCTCTCAAGCCAGGCAGTTTGGTTTCTTCAACACAAATAAATCTTTTCTCCCTCCCTGGAGGGTGCTGTAAAAAGCATACGCAAGAATGGTCTGAGTTACATTTTAAGTGAATTTATGATTTTGCAATTTTGAGTAAAGTATTTTGGTCATCACAGTGAATGAACTAAACATTTTGTGACAGAATGCTTTCGTTCTCCAGCATCTGCCTCTGTCATAGCGACAAAAATATGGTGGAGAAGATGACACTCACGAGGCATACATTTTCACTGTGTGTTTTTCCAGAAAGTTATCAAAATAAAGAAAACTTTATTAATGATCCAAAGACAGTGAAATTATTCTAAAAAAAAAAAAAATCTGAAGGTCCAAAAAAAGCAGGAGAGAGAAAGACTGAGAATAAAAGAAAGGAAGACAATATGAATATCAGGAAACTCTGTTTTTCAGTGAGGGTCACCAAGCACTGGCATAGCTTGTCCAGGAGGTTGTGGTGTTTCCATTCTTGGAGATCTCCAAAAGCTGTCTGCATAAGGTCCTGAGCAACTAACTAGATGACACTTCTTTGACCTTTGTGGATTGACCAAGAAGATGTCTGAAGGTTTCTTATAGCCTCAGCTATGCTGTGTTTCTGAGAAAANAGGAAGGAAGGAAGGAAGGAATATAGTTTTGACATGAAAGAAATAAGAGAAAAAGAAAAACTGTGGTGCCTCACTTTTGTATATATACATGATAATGGTGGTATTTAACCATATGATCAGAAGAATGTCCTTTCTAAACTATAAACTATCAATGTCAAAGTAAATTGATTCATTGCTCATGGAGTGCACTGTCAGCATCTATTGTTATCTTTTCTTCTCTCGTTTGTCACTTAGAGTAATAACATTAGTGGTGTTATATGCTAGCAGCTTTCTTCCCTGTCAGTCACATAGGAAGTTGCTCTGCACAGGTAATTTCTCTTCTGCGGATTTCTTTGTAGTACCTTCATTAGTTTAGATTGGCAGCAAGAGCTCGTTTTGTCTCTTTCTGACTACTTGCATGAGTTAATATTTCTAAAGGCATAATGGTGTGGTCACTGAATACATGCAATTACTTTCATTTTCACAGCAAATAAAGCCTACATATTACAAATGATGAAATCCTACTAAAAGTAGAGCTGGAGAAGATGACAACCAATTTTGGTACAATGGGAATCAGGTTGAAGACCTTGAAAGTAAACTAGCTATTAATATTTTAATTCACTATATTGCAATCCAGAGCTTGCTAACAAAATATCATGATGATTCAAATCTTTGAGCTACTGCTAAAACAGAAGAGGACTGGAATCCTATGGAGGATGAACTATATAACATTGTATGAACAGCGATATAAAGCAAATGGGGAAAATATCATATTAGAAAGTGCAAGATCATGAATTTAGGGACTAAGAGAGAGAATTTCTCCTATCAGCTAAGAGTTCAGCAGCTGCAGATATCATTGAAGCAGAACCGGCATGTGTGAACTTATTCACAAAGGGGAAGAATAATGTGACCTCAGATAACAAGTCGTTTCCATTCGAGAGAGAAAAATATTAAAGCCTTACTACAAAGGACCAGTGAGTGTGTATCTGTGATATTCTCTGAAGTACTGTGTTTAATTCTAGTAGTACACATTTAGAGACAATAATAACTGGAAAACAGCAGGCAATGATGCAGAGGAAATGATTTGTAAAGTACTGAAAATAATAGCTATGTTAACCCATTTTGGGTTTACTTACCTTTTTTTAATCCAGTGAGACTAGACAGTCTCACAAAAGTGTGGAGGCTGAATTTGATGAATTAACGAGATCAATATGTTGTGGTTGGTTTCATTGCCAGGGCTTTGGTTTCTACAATTAGGAGACATTTTTTAATGCATGCTTCTTAATGGGCAGAGATGGGATCCACCTATCTAGAAAAGGCAAGAGAATCTTCAGTTGTAAATTGGCCAAGATAGTAAATTGTTCTTTAAACTTTTCTGAAGACAAGAAAACTAAGTCCATCCACCTCAAGTGCATATATACCAATACAGTTAGTCTGGACTACAAATAGGAGGACTACAAATACTCTATGCATTGTCTGACAGTTATGATGTCACAGAAATCACAGAAACATTTTGGGGAAGGTCACATGACTGAAAGGTCACAGCAGGTGGCTGCAAAGTGTTTCAGAAAGATAGAAAAGGAAGAGGAGAAGGTGGAGATTCTCTTTATGTAAAACAGAAAATTGAGTATATGGAGTTGAGCTATGAAGACCTAGAAAGCTCTATTGCATTTCTGTCAAGATTAGAGGGATCATCATAAAGGTAGAATCTTGTGACATTCCAGTCAGAATGATGAGGCCAATGAAACCTTAATCTGACTGCTCAAGAAAGTTTTGGTTCAATAGAACCTGCTTCTTTTATTACTTTTATTACCCAGGCATTTGTTGGGAAAATGGTGGTGCACAGCTTGCTCGTCAGGTTTCTGTAACTCATTGTGGACTGCTTCCTGCTCCAGGTACAGAATATGCCAGCTAGGAACAACACATTATTGGATTTACCTTTCACAAACTGAGACTTACTTGACAGCAAAATTAACAATGGTAGTTGTGGGTACAGCAATCACAATAAGCATATGACACAATGACATATCCATCCCAAATAAGTGTTGCCCTTGCATTATCCTACTGGGCCATCTCAGGCAAGTTTTAAGCTGCCAACAAAAGGCTTTAGAATGTCTGAAAGCTAGAAGAGTTCATTCTGCAGAATGTGCATATCCTAGATTTAGCAATATTAGTACATGTAGTCAGGAGAGAAAAATTGTTTTCCAGTGGCTAGCAGGAATCAGGAAAGATCTAATGAATGTGACAGAAAAACTTGGAATGGTCAAGTACATAGTGCCTTGAGAGAATTTTTTTTGAAAATACCTTTACAGTCTTGGCAACCTGTTACATGCATGTAAAAAAACCTTAAAATAAACTAAAAAGACTACTGTGCATCTCTGGTGACTATCAATCAAGATAAAATAAAAGTAATAAATGTTTAATTGCATTATTTACAAAATTCTTTTGCCTACTGCCAGGTGCAAATGTATTGCAAGGTAGGCATTATCTGGCTTGTATTGAAGTCAGTGAGCAAACTTCCACATGAACAATGTTATTCATTATCACTTCCTCAGTTTGAAAGAAAAAAACGCTACAGAATCTTTAAGGTAAAAATTCAGTGTAAACTGAACTAAACTATATTATGGGTTATGTCGCAGGCTACTTTTTGCCTGAGC
>WEIV01016643.1:17426-73438 GCA_013390005.1 Calyptomena viridis | reverse complement strand
GTGGAGATTTTTTCATGCAAAGCATGCTTATTTCTAAACTTTCATTTACTCAAAAAGGAGCATAAAAGACCACCATTAACATATTTGGATTTATGATCAGAGCTGTTGTCAAATGCTGCTCTTCACACAGTGGGGCATTTATTGAAACCAATAATGCTATATATCTATCTAAAATGTGTTTCATCTGACAAAAGAACTATATCATTACCCCTTACAATCTTGCTCATTGCTTTCTCACAACTATGTTGAAATGAACTGAAATGAATCACTGTTCAAGGCAATGTTTCAATTAAATATTTCAAGTTCAGATAGGTATATTTTTGGGGGTATGTGCATCCACATTTGAATGTTTGAAAAACCTACAAAATTAGGCTGAGGTTAACACTGCATCATTAATTTAGATCAGATCTATATATAAGCAGAATATACATAGAATTAAATTTGCTTAATGCTGTTTTCAGCATTTTGTTGGTTCCTGTAAATCACCAATGAAACAAGCAAATAAAACCCAACCCAAAGTCGAGTAAAACCCCCCAAAACAAATTCCCCAAAACTCATTTTATTTTCATTGCAGTGAAATCCTCAAACCTAGGAGTGACACAAGGTTACCTAATTAGACCGATTCTACATCTTATATTTTTAAGAGATCTAGTGAATACGTTGGATAGATAAACATTGTAAGTTGAAGGTGACAAAATTACATATTTCATGAAATCCAGGACCTAAGAGGTGCAAGAGGGGTATTTTGAACTAAAAGACAAGTAGAGTTTGATCAGTCATCCTCACTCAAAGAATAAATTTGTACTAATTTGAATAGTTGCAACAGCTTTAAAGGACTTCAAAAGAGAAGGGGTTTTTTTATAATTTGTCTAGATCAACTTGAAGATTTGCAGTTGCTTTCAAAAATTGTGATTTCCTACCAATAACAGTGTTACATGTTTGAACTAGCTGTTTTCAGAGTAACAGCTTCTTAAGGTAAAACTTCTTCAGTTCAAGCTGAATGAGAACTATATTGGAAAAATATCGTTATCATAAAAGCTAATAAAGATGTATAATCAACTTATTTTAGAATATATTAAAATCAATAGGAGAGAAAATATAAGATGTACTTTTTTTCTGGATCCATTTCAAAACTGTTCAGTCTAACAGTTTTAAAAACAATTGAAGACAGAGACCTGTCAGAATCACTTAATTAATAACACTCTTGAATTGACTGACAAAACCAGTAATGAAACACTCACAAATCCACCACAGATTCCTTAATTGTTACAAAAATGAGCATTGAAGGTTGTAGAACTAATGCTAAAACATTCAATATGAAAATAAAAACATAATTTGATATTCTTCACACTCACCAGACTGCAATAACATTTTAAAATTTTGTATTACTGTATTATAATATTATTTAATATCATATCAGATTTTATTATATTATTACATAATAAAATTATAATGTAATGCTGTAGCACTATTATTATAATAAAAACCTCTTAGGTTTGTCACTTAAGATTAAAATTTAAAAAATACTTATACACTTAGAAGTTACGAAAGTTCCACTCCATAAAGTAAACATTAATTCTTTGTTATGCAAATTATCTCTGTGTGCAGAGCACAGGCAAAACTAGGCCCTTCAAAATGAGATCATACCCATGCCAAACAAAGATCTGGCTAAAGCAAACTAACAGGAAAATACTGGAATTAGAAGAAAGTATTAATCTCAGGATTGCTTATATTTGCAATAAATAATCTTGCACTTTCAATGATGAAGCAATTAGTGTAGAAGAGTTTCACCCTCTCAATGTGCGTTCAGCCTAGCTGATCAAGTTAGGCTGAGATGAGATTTCAAATCCTCATCAGGCTTAATTATCAGTTGATAATTGAATTTCTCAGTGCTTCCAAATGAAATGCTACTGTACACATGTAGACATTAAAATTTAAGGCATTTTAAATTCATGTAATTCATTGTCTTGGAATTTTGGTGATGATGATTTATTTATATAAGACATACATATTTATATATGAGGGAAAATTTAATAACATTAATTGTTTAATTTCTTTCTACTTTGATCAGAGGGAATGCAGATCTTAATTGATACTATGAAATGAGTATCACATTAGACATGCTTAATATATAAAAAAAAAGGCAAGTAATACGTTTTATGAACTTGAGCCTGCGTAGAAGATATTTGCTAATTAAAGATGCCTGGTCATTTATGGAGGTTGTTGGGAGTCCGTCTAGATTCAGATTTCATGGAACAACATTGTGCTTAAATTAAACTCATCTAGAAAAGGGCTGCTCAGTGCTAAGGACAGAAAATGTGCTTTTACTTTAGTCCAAGATAATACATTTAACATATATAGCATGTTTGTATAGCAGTATAGTTATGAACATTCTCTAGATATGAGAAAAATATGCCTAGGGTTTATTTATTATAATTTAGGGGATTTGCAATATTTTAAGAGTGTTGAATGTGCTAAATGAAGATACAGTTAGCTCATTCTAACTCAGAATGTTCTGTACCTAATTCTGAATTACTACACAGATTTTTATTCATTATAATTGCAGAATGCTTAAAGATTAAATTTTGAATTTCTTCCAGTGACATGCGCATTTGATAGCATTATGAGTTTGAGATTTAATGGTCTTGGGAAGCTTAAGTGTTATTAAATTTTTACTAACTACAGATTTTCTCCATGTAATTGAATAACTGAAAACACTCAAAGCTTACTTGAATTAACAGAGATCAAAACCATGCAATAAATTGAAAAATAAATCTTAGAGTTCACAGCAAAACAATTTAACCTGAAATAAAGCAAAACCACAGTTGACAGTTCATGTTTACTTGTCCAGCAGCATAGTCTTTCCACCTTCAGTTCAGTTTTTTCTGCACAGACATTTGTAGAAAATATCAGGCTTAACTCAGAGAGCTTTTACTCTTTATGTTATGGGTTTGTTTCCAATCTCCATGAACCAGCATCTTTTAATAAGGAATGACCTCTAAATTACCATAAAAACTAATGTGCCAATAGAATCTTAATATGACTAGGTTTTTCAATTATTTTCTTACCTGTTACAGTAAAAGTATAAAATCAAGTTCTCTTAGAAAGTAAGAGAAGATCTAAGAATTTTTTTTTCTGAAGAAAGTATTGTGGTTTGACCCCAGCTGGTAACTAAGCACTACCCAGCTGCTTGTTCACTCTCCTCCGGTGAGATGAGAGAGAGACTCAAAAGCATAAAGTGAGAAAACTCATGGGTTAAGATAAAGATAGTTTAAACTACCAGAATGATTTGTAAAAGTTTTGAGAAAGTAGAGTAACTCTATAGTAGCAGAAACCATGTATAAAAAGAAAATAAGCAATATGAAGAATCATAGATTCCAACTGTGTTTCAGGAAAATATTCTAATCCTGAAATTCAGAAGCTTGTATAAGAGTCAGAATGAGGCCTTTCTTTAACCTGTCTTCCTCCGTAATCAGTGGAAAGAAAGAGCAATGTCAGAAGCTTCCCTAAAAATGAACTCACCTTAAAGTTTTGATTCTGTTTTCAGCAGAAGGAGTTAAGATCCTTCTATATAATCATATATGCTCCTTCCATAAAATCCTATAAGAATCCCGCGCTCAGGCTACTGAAATTGGGTTTTATGTACTCCCTACCACTGGATCTATATTACTGTTACTATTATGCAAAACCCAGGTCATTCACGAATAGTATTATCTTTTATCTGGAAGTGCTCACTATCTATACCCATGTGATAGATAAGTCAGAAAGAATATTAAATAACTAGGTTTATACCAAAGCAGCATCTGAAATATTTTACATGTATCATGACAATATACAAATTTTGCAGCTTGTGAAAAGGCTGAAATTATTTGTTATTGTCACTAGATCCAACACAACATCATTTTCAAACAAGACTACATCTCCACAATCATCTATTTGCCATTCCCTCCAATGTGTTACTTACCAATATCATAGGTGTAAAATAATTCCAGATTCTGGAAATAAATATGTTTAAATACATGCATGAATAATAAAAATTTACATGGTGATCAAAGCAAAACTATATACAATTTGCAAATCAGAGACGGTTCCAATTTTCTTTATTTTTGTTTTACCAGATCCACCAAGTGGATCCGCACTAATAATTCATAACATGTGTGAGTGTCATGGTTTAGAAAATGTAAATAGTTTACTGCTTTCAGATTCCTTAGAAGTATGAGAAAAAGAAATACTTAGTTTTAAAAACTATATATGTGATTTGTTCCACTCTTTATAGTAATTTCTGTTGGTTTGGAGCAAATCTTAAGGTGAGCATCAGAAGTCTTCCAGCAACTTTTGAGGTTTTCAAGTATGTTTTTACTTTGGACTGCAAAACAAAGCCACTGAAACTTTTGAAAAGTAGGTTTGTACTGAAGTAATTTATTCTGAATTGAAATAAGCAGCTTTCAGTTCTCCCATGTATCTATTTTACTTTATAATTCACTCATCAGATGTCCATGCTGAATCTCAGAAAACTTTACACTGAAAATAACTTTAAAATCAACAAGTGTGTGCTTGTTCGAGCTTTGCCAGAGCAGAAATGTTTCAGCAGGAAAAAGCTGAGAAGAAAAGGTTTTATCCACTGTGGTGCCTCCATAACCCAGTAATTAACTTCAAATTATATGGCTATAACAGATTTATAGACTTTAAACTTCTGACTATTGGACCATCATGTAAAAAGTAATTGCTACTTTAAGTCACAAAGCTGACTAATGATGCACTCATCTGCCACAGAGGGCCTTTTTTGTGCTTGGTAAATGGACATCTGAGATATATGAAACATTCCAAAACCAGAATGACAGCTTGAGAATGCCTGGTTTCTTTCCAGAGAATTCCTGAATAGTCTCCCTGCTTTCCTAAGGACAAATTGCAGACATAGTGATTGAGATTGCCTCAAAACAGTGTTACCACCAGGAATCACAAATGCAACATTGAAGTTCTGCTTTTGCTCAGGACTGCAGAAATTTTTGTCAAGCGGGAAGAAAGAGAAAAAAGAAAAAAAAATTGTGTCATTGATATGGCCATAATTCAAGAGACATTAATAAAAAGTTGTTGAAAAAACTTGAATATATACACAAGTATGTATGTAATAAACCACTATTTTTTGAATGAACTATTCCTAAATAACTAAACCTTAGTACACTAATGCATTTGTGACTATTCAGTTAGTCTAAATCAGCTAGATGCATGACTACGTTGAGGTAGTAAAATATTAAACTATGCATTCAAGACATCAGAACTTGAAAGCTACTGAAAAAAAACCAAACCAACAAACAATAACAAAACCAAAACCAAACAAAACCAAAACCCCCCAAACAAAAACAAAACCCCAAAAACAAAAGCAAAAAACCAATGCAAACCTAAAAAAAATCCCCAAACTAAAACAACAGCCAACCTGAAAAAACTATAACCTCCTCTTGGAACATTTTGTTATTCTAGTAGCAAAGATCACATCCTTCTTACATCTGAGCTTCTGGCAAATTAGTGGGTGATCGACAGGTGTATACTATCGGTACTGACAAAAAATAGTCCATACCTCTGACAACTGCTTGTAAGTCTGTTGTAGTTCAGATTATCTCCAGACTTTTACTGTATCTGTATCAGATCTAAGTGCAGTTTTTTATGCATGTCAATTTTAAAAAGTCATCCTTGTGGGTCAAAGTCAAGTGTCTTGAATCGTGGAACAGTGCCCACAGTAACATGTGACCGGATAAGAATCCAATGTTGAAGTAAAATTCCCCTTCCGGAAGTCAAATAAGAAGGATTTACTATAACTAAATTGAATCACAGAATTACAGAATTAACCAGATTGGAAAAGATCTTTGAGCTCCTCAAGTCCAACCTATGAACTAACACCATCTCATCAACTAAACCATGGCCACATCCAGTCTTTTTTTAAACACTTCCAGGGACGGTGACTCTACCACCTTCCTTGGCAGCCCATTCCAGTGGCCAATTACTCTTTCTGTGAAGAAACCAGAAACAGAATTTTAGATAACTTATCTATCTGGAGAAACAGAGTTTCTAGAGATTTTTTTTTTCCAATTACAACGTGAATGTGAAATTTATAAGCAAATTTGAAAAGACCTGCAACTTAGAACCCTCCTCCTTCTCAATGCAAGCTCCTTCATTCTTTATCCACTAGCATCTTGCCTTAGTGAAACATAAAATCATAGAACAGCTCAGGTTGGAAGGGACCTCAGAAGATCATCTGGTCCATCTTTTCATGGGAAAGGGAGTCTAGATGAGATTATCTACCATTCTGTTCCATTGCATCTTGAAAATCTCCAGTAATGAGAACTCTACTACATCCCTGAGGATATTGTTCTAGTGATTGATTTTTCTCACTGTAAAAGATTTCTTTCTAATGTCAAGATGAAACTTCTCCTGGTGCAACCTGTAACTGTTTCACCTTGTCTCATTTTAATTTTTCATGGCAAGAGTGGCTACAGGGGTCTTTTCCGTGAGAAACTGCTATGTCTGACAAAACCAATGCCAATCAGCTCTGGGATGGACCCACAGCTGGTCAAGTCAAAGTGCATCAGTGATGGTGGTTGCACCTCTGTGATAACAGAGAAGGAAGGAGAAAGGCCTGTGGAGGTTAATGGTAGAGGAAACACCTACCTGAAACCCATGGAGGACTCCACAATGAAGCAGGTGGATGCCTGAAGAATGCTGTGACCCCATGGTAAACCTACATGGGAGCAGGTTCCTGGCAAGACCTGTGGCCCCATGGAGAGAGGAACCCATGCTGTAGCAGGTTTGTTGGCAGGACTTGTGACTTCGTGGATGATATATGCTGGAGCAGTCTGTTCCTGAGGGACTGCACCAGCTCATGAAGAACTGCAGCCCATGGAGAAGTTTGTGGAGGACTTTCTCCCATGGGAGGGATGCCAAGCTGGAGCTGGACAAGAGTGTGAGGAGTCCTTCTCCTGAGGAGGAAGAAATGGTAGAAACAGCATATAGTGAACTGACCTCAACCCCCATCCTCCGTGCCCATAAGCAGTTGCTGAAGAAGGAGGAAGAGAATTTGGAAATGAAGTTCAGCCTGGAAAGAAGGGAGGAGTGGAGGGAAAGTGATTTATAATTCTGATTTTATTTCTTGTTACCCTACTCTGATTTGGTTGGTAATAAATTATACTAATTTCCCCAAAGTCGAGTCTGCTTTGCTGTGGCTGCTGATATTTAGTGAGATATTTGTCTCAACTCACGAGCCTTTAGTTATTTTTTGTTCTTGGTTAATTGAGGAGGAGGCGTGATAGTGCAGCTTTGGTGAGAACTTGGATTCTAATCAGGGTTAACCCACCACCTTTGTCCATTAGGCTCCTTGCAGAGAAAAAGCCTCTGTCACTATGAAAGAGCAGAAAATATAATCCATGTTCCCTATTCACAGTCTAAATGTTCAATAGGCAATTACAAATAAGATGGGGCTAATAACTACCTTCGGAAAAATTGCCCATGGTATTTCATTGGCTCTCCTCATGAATATATTTGGGGTTTTGAATGTTATGTGGGTGTCTTAATTCAAAAGGATCAAATTATTAAGAGACAGAAATTTGAAACATTTCTACTTGGAATTTCTGATGTTTCACTGTAACCAGCTGCTTTCTCAAGAAGCTGTACTGACTTTCATATTCCCCAGAATTGTATGGACTATTTAAACAGTCATTTTCCCAAAGCAGATAAAAAAATTGATATACCAACATCAGGGGGAAGTTCTATGCATAACTCTCCTGAAACATTTGTCTCATTCCAATAAATATAAAGGTAGCCCATGAAGCTATATTGGCCAAACTAAAAAAAATTTCTGGGGCTAGGTGCTTAATAATCAAGTCAAACTGCCTTAGACTAGCATAACAACATAATTCACCTGAGTAACTTTAAATCTTAAAACTAGGTTATTTTGCACTAATTATTTGAATACATAGCTTGAAAAATTTTGTCTTAAACCTTTTCCATTACAATTATCTTTTTTCCCTTATTAAAGTTTTGAATCACAGGTTATCTGCAGTCATATCGGCAGATTTCATTGCATATATTTTCTCGCTTTTCATTTATTTTCAGAAATGTGCCCCCCTTAAATACCTTTATAGGTAATGTAAAGTTAAGAATTATTAAATTAAATTTTAGAGATCCAAGGAGTGTGTGTTTTTGATGATTTTTCATAATTTACACTTCTGCTTCTTCAATTCTTATTCCCTTGATTTTTAGACATTTAAGCTTGTCGGACCTTAACTTCGTGGAGAATCAAAAGTGGGACTGAGCAAACCGACAACACCTGGTATCAGACCTACAGAGATATAAACTGAGAGATGTGTTCATAAAATATAGTTCTACCCTGAAAAAAATCCACACCCCCAGCATCCCCAAAACACAACTGAACTAAGATCAATTTGCTCTCACCTGCAGACAAAAAGTGGAGGAGGAAAAAAGTTGAACTGAAAAATTTAGAAATTTCATTATACCCATACACAAAACCAGCATACAAATATATTCATTAGGCATTGACCACACATAATATTACCTTTTGTCACAGAAATGTGACAAGCCGTTCTCTAATTTTTAGAACATTTCTGTGGAATATAAAAATTGTCATTTTTTTTGAATAAATTAAAAAATTTAAATATGTAGCATAATGGCAGTGTGTCTGATTGAGTAATTATTCATACAGTGTCATTTACATTTTATGTCCTTTAATAGCCATATGCTTAACCGACTTGTAAACATGAAAGAGGAATCATATTTGAACCACATGGAACAGTTTTGATCTTAGAAAACCTTTGTTAACTTATAAATTTTTTCCTGTGTGCATTTCAAGTCTTAAGCAGAAACTGTGAATCCATTGTGAGTTTTGGTGTTTCAAAATACCTTCAAAATGGACTATAAAGCTAACTGTAAGAAACAAGGTGTTTGGTTTATCTCGAGCAGATTTATGTGACAAAAAACTTAGGATGCTTAGTGAAAATAATAACTTAACTGTCAGACATCATTCAATTTATATCTATAGTCCAATTAATTTTATTTCAATCAGTCATCACATTGTTACAATTCTTTTTTGTGTACACACACACACACACACATATTTGTGCTTTTCATGTATTAGTGTGCTGTACTTAGCAATAACACTCCAATAGGCTTTAAAAGAAGAGGACAGGTCAAAATTATGACAGAATATAACCAAATGAATGGAAAAGAAATTAAATTTATTGCATTGCACAAGTGTTCCTCTGTTTTTCTCTTTCTGCTTTTGTCCATTTCCTCTGCAAGCTGTTCCAACAGTGCAAACTACTGGCAAGCTGTTTGTCGTATTACCTAACCTAGAAATTAAAGCACTTTATAATACCAGAAAACCTCCAACAGGAGCCACTTTATAAATATTTTGTAAAGCCTGAGCAACTTTTATTACCATAAATGCCACAGTGGAGTCACTAAGAAACCCTAGTGGTGAGCACAGAATGAAAGAAAAACTATCTGTTTTTACAGCTTGTTTGTAAGAATTGGAACACAACTAAATTGTAAGATCCCTTAGGTTATGAATAAATCTCTTTAGCAAATTTAGTGAAGATAGTTGGTATTTTCTTGCAAAGTATTTTTTAATGAGAAAGAGAGCTTGGGCAAAAATAACAATAATGAAATAATAATTCTGGTTATCATTTAAAAAATCATTTTTTTGTACAAATGAAAGACCAAAAAAGTTACTTAGATGCTAACTTCACAAACAAATATGAGAACTAAGTAAAAAATAGGCTGAATTGCTTGCAAATGTCTAAAAGTAATATTTAGCTATTTAAGTACTTCCAAAATTACATATTGTAGTTTCAGATACCACTTAAAATTTTGGTATTTGAAAATAGTACCTCAATTTTACAAATGTTAAAATATCAGAATTTTTCCAACTTGAAAAGACAATTTAGTTTTTAATACACTCTATGGCGCAACATGTACTTACTAGTAAGTACATATTTTGCCTTACAAAATATTCAGTATGATTCAATTTACTGAAGCTTTTGTCTGTCATGAAGGCAGTTGAGTATTAACTGTATTTTCCAATTCACAACAGTTCTGTAATTTTTTTAAATTTAAATGTTTCTACTGTGCATATTTGTCAAGAAATTCCTCAAGCCACAAAAAATACTTGCTTTAATATCATCAATAATTTACAATCTAATCCAATGTATGTAAAGTTAGAATTCTACATTATGGACTCAGAAGATTGTCTTTTTCCATCAATATAGTAATTTAATTTGTTAGTTCACAGCTTAGATGAATCTTGAGTGTATTGTGTTTGAAAAAGTTGTTTGGGATAATGTCTGCCATATCCAATCTATGCCAAATTAAATTTTCTGAAATGTTTACAAGGATGGCCTTGTCTCTTCCTTCAAGCAACTGTACCTGTTCAGCAGGGAGAAATTCATGGAATGTCAGGACTGAGATGGAGCAAGCAGGAAGCTGGCAGTTCGCACAAACTTTTGGAGTTTCCTGCAGAACCACAGATCTGCCTGTGGTAAGGAGTGGTTCTGAAGTCAAGTGAAAACACTGAACTTGCTGAACCAGAAACTAGGCTACACTAGTGTGTATCAATTACCGGAAAGACATTAGTTGTGATATCTTTCAGTTTAAGCTGTCTCATCCAGATCTGAGATTTCCTTTCATAAAGGTGTAAAGCATTCCATAAGGAAATGTATTACATATGCCTATCTGCCTCAAGTTACTCAGCCATCATCTTCAAACTTCCAGGGAAACATGGAAGGGCAGATGCTTTCAGCTCTGTGGATATCTCTGAATAGGTTTTAGCTAAACTTCCTTGAACTTCCTCCACAAATCTGTCCTTTCCTCTGGCACAGGAGGAAGACTGACCTCTTTATGCGATATGTGGCATCAGATTCCCACATGCTTTAGCTCACACGGAATATCTTCCTAACAGTTCCCCTCTGCCTCTCTTCTTCACACTTTTCCTCTGCCTCAGCATGGATTTCTCCATGTTCTTCAGGAACAGTCTGCTCCAGCATACCTCCTCCATTGGTCCACAGTTCCTACTAGAAAAGCTGCTCCTGTATGTGTTTCTCTCCATGGGTTGCAGTTCCAGACAGGAATCTGCTCCAGCACAGGCTGGAACATGGGCTGCAGTGTAGGTATCAGCTCCATTGTGGGCAGCACAAAAGCTGAAGTGTAATCACTGTTTCAGTCCCTGGAGCAATTCCTTCTCCTTCTCCTTCTCTTCCCTCGGTGTTCACAGGTCTGTATCTCACGTGTTTTTTTTACCCTCATTCCTCACACGAATGCCAGACAGATTTCCCAGACGTGCCACCACCTTGACTGAGGGGCTCAGCTGTTCACTGAGGTGGGTCCATTGAAGCCAGATGGAACTGGCTGTGTCCAGCACAGGGCAGGTCCTGTCCTCTCTTCACAAAGGCTGCCCTGCAGCCCCCACTACCAGCCCCTCATCAACTATGCCCAACTTTTCCTCCTCCATTTAATCTTTTTTATTTACCTCTATGATGTGATTTAAATCTTAGTAAAANACGATGGTTGTGAGGCAAAACAACAGGTCTTTGGACCGTCCTTCACATATTACAACTCATTTTTTCCTTTATATGCATTTTTTCCAGTATATGCATTATATGTACTGAGACATGATAGTCTCAGTAACTCAGAAATTGTGGGATTGCTAGCAGAAAACACATCATTTGTGTGAGAAGGACACAGAGAACCTTCTTCAAAAGCTGAAAACCTCTAGTTAAGCATACAATTTATTAGGGTTTAACTTAATTATGTAAATCAGTTAAATAATGTGGCAAATGGACTCTGGAAAGTGGGGAGCAGAAAAGGATGTCTGCAATAGAAATGGTAATGAATCCATTAGCCTTCACAGAGAAAGGGAAAGGCAGACGAATATCAGCTCTGGAAAACTGAGTAGCTCCCTGGGGCAAGATATGTAGTATCTTATTTATGCATAGTAAAATTAGTACCTCTGCTGAGCCTATAAATGTTACTAACTTCTTTATATGATAGAACTTTATTTTAAATAAGTTGGCACTGGTAAAAAGAAAGAGAAAGCTTTTCTAGCTCCCATATTAAACAAAGTGGTGCTGATGCTGATATTTAAAGCATATTAAAATAAAGTGACATATAACACTGGATTTCCTTTAGCACCGAATATTTCTACTTTTTGTTCCCTCAAATCCTCTTTGCTCTAATCTCTAATAATCCAAATTTCATTGTTCCATTCTTTTCAGACACTTTAATATAAGAAGCAGACTTGTCAGCAGTAAATGCAGTTTCTATGTATGATAACCGAATGTATAGTGAGTTATTACATACAATAATGTACAAAAATCAATAAACTAAATATGTTTCAAGATATCTGTATGTCTATTAATTGCCAACAGAGTGACAGACTGAAGCTTGTTAAAATATATTCAATTCATGCTTTAAGATCTCAAAGAGTGCTTTTAAGATCTCAAAGAGTGCTGAGTAGGAAAAATTCCAAGCACAAATACACAAGTCAGCATAAAAGATTATCAAAAAGTTTTTAAAAAGATAGAAATTCCAGTCAGCAGAATAAAAACTACATTTCTGTATGATTTTGATCCTTTTGAACTAAGAATATTCCAACGCAACGTTGTATAAAATATCATCTCATGGTTAACCTGTCTACCAAGCCTACAGCTTAAACACTACAGCGAATACACTAACTCCTAAAGGCAGGTACCAGCCAGCCACCAACAGGTCCCATGAGAGGAGCAGAAGAGAGTGGGGCAGTGCTTATGGTCCCTGCAGATAGTTCAGATTGTGAGTGGCCAAATATAATTGGTCTCTAGGGAGAACCAGTGACCTGAGTGAGCCTTGGCACTTTGCATGTGCATGTTTGCATGTACTTCACCTTTTGTCAGGTTACTGCCTGCTCTGCTCACCCACAGGTTTAGGCTGCAAACATGATGGTTGCCCCAACTAGATGGTGGCCATGTAAACCTACCTGAAAGCTTGAGATCTCCAGGGAATTAGAAGGGTTAGCACCTTTCAAAAGAATTGCCATTTTATAAAAGTACAAGGTGATTGTGACCGGCTGAAAGAAAACCAATACTGGTATCTTCACCAAAACAGACCTCCCAAGGACTGAAGTAGTCCCTCTAACACCTGAAGACAGTGATGGATGTCATAGCTGTATAAGATAGAATTACTTTTCAAATAGGTAGCTATGTTACAAGAGACACTCAACTGGCAGCACAGCATGCAGAAATTTGAGTGTTAGACAATTACTATTGATTGTGTGCTGTCCCAGGCTGAGCAATGGACTGGCCTTTAGGACATGCAAGAGGAAGGTGAGCCTTAACTCAGCCTTGAGCTGGATAACACAAGTAACTCACAAGAAATGACTTGCTGCTCCAGATGTAAGGAATAACCTTCCCCTAAAGTGTCCCTGCATAATAAATATGATGCTTCAAGGGTGAAAAGTGAAGAGGACGTGAGTAATGGAGTAGGATCCAGGAAAAGCTGACCATGAGAAGTTGATTCAATTACCCACCCACATGAGAACCAGAGCTTCTGGAAAAGTATGTAAAGTAATCAGATTTCTTATTGAGACTCATCAATGTACCCATTACCATCCAGACAATTTCTCTAGAGAATTTTTCCACTCTACTAGTCCATGTGGGGTCCAGCGACACTGTGATGGGGCAACTTAGTGTCAGAAGTACTTATTTGTATTTTCTGTTTGAGCTTCTGAAGTCAAATTTAGTCATATTTTAGCTTGTTTGCCATTTCAAAAACACTTGTGCTAATAATAATTAGCAATATATAATTGGAATATTACAAACTTTACAGATACATATGCAGACACATTTTTTACCTAGGACATCTTCTGTATACTAATAACTTGATAATTTTATGTGATTTGGATCATTGTATTTTTTAATGTATATTGATATACATAGAAATAATGCTAAAATCATAGAATGGTTTGGGTTGAAAGAGACATTAAAGGTCATCGAGTTGCAGTCCCACTGTCATGTGCAGGGACACATTCTACTAGACCATGCTGCTCAGAGCCCAGTTCAAACAGGCCTTTAAAATAAATTAAACTTCTTAATTTTAAAATTCTTCTCCCCTCAAATTTAGTGGAACACCTCATCTTTGTTAAGAATTACAGTGTCCTTTTTTATTGCTGTTACTATTACAAGTGTGAGTCTGGATATAAAATAATTACTTGTGGGGAAACATTTGAAAACTCTTGAATAAAATAGTGATAGTTTTAGATTAGTTTTAAAGAAATGTAATAGCATGTGTTATTTTAAAGTTTTATAGTCAATGGCTCAGCTCTCACTTCCTCGTTTGTTGTATATGCCCAAATATTCCTTCCTTTACTTAACACTATCATATTGGGTTTTAACATAATTTAATTTAAAAAGCATTCTGCTTTTGCTATTGCCTTCTATGAAAGTGAATAAATAAGAGATGGGAGCAAAAATTTAGTGATATCTACACTACGTATTTTTCAAATATGTGTTTCTTTTATGATGGACCAGAGTAATGCATCACCAGAGTAGCAGTTCTTATCACAGCTACTCTGATGATGCATTAGTGTAGCATATCATCATAGTGCTGTCACTGTGGTAATTTATTAGTGTGGTAACTCATCAGATTGATGATGTAAACAACTCTGCTGAAGACAGAACAGACTTTACTAAGACATTTTGTTGAATTCTCCCAGGCTCTGTTTGCATGTACATTTGTATATGTCTACAGAGAGAAAACTGTTATAATAGTTTAATGCTCTCCTACTCCACCTGCTTTTTTATTTATATCTTCTGCTTCATTCTCTTTCCTTTCCACTCAATTTATCCTTTGAGGTTATCTTTCCTTTTGCAGTTTTCAGCTTCTATTTCTTCCACTTACTGCCTTTTCCCTCTTTATCCTGATATTTGATAACAGGTCTAGGCTAGGCTATAGCCTTCCTTACTATTCACCTTTCGCCTGTCCTTTCTTGTTCTGCTTTTCCCCCCTTTCTTACACTGTCTCTATATTTATTACTTAAACTCTTATCCTTCTGTCATCTTAGGTATTCTCCATTGCATCTATCTACCTTTCTGAAAATGTTGGCGTCCGGCTTAAATGTTTATATTTCATTTGGGTTCTAAAATTGCCACAACGTGGACTTTAGTGTCTTTTCCTTCAACATGTCTTACATATTTCAGATGAAGTGAGATGAGGCAGGGTGAGGTGAGGCAGAGTAGGAAGGGAAAGCAAGGCAAGGCAAAGCACCTAGAGGTTCTTGCAGTTGGTCACTAGTTTAAATAGGATATAAGCTGTGTACACTACAGTCTGTAGAAGGACAGCTTGTCCCAATGTACTTTTCCTCTGATTTATCTTGTCAATGAAGACCAATATAACTGCCATTCTTATTAAGGGCTCACAGTTCTCTGAGCAGAAAGCTACAGATGAGGAATAACAAGTTAAAATATTGACCCTTGCCTTGGACAACTTGTAATATTTACAAATCAAGGAAAAAAGATTTTTTTTCTTCTAGTTCAAAAAGTTTGATTTTGATAACCACTAGGAACATCCCCAACTTTTAGTTTATTTTGTAAATGTAAAATCACATATATTCATGGTAAAATCTTGATGTTGCCACTATCAAAAGAGATTTTTCTCAGATCCTAGTCACATCTTTCACTCTAGAAGAAAAAATATAATGTTTCATATATACTTTAGGAGGTATTTCAACAATCCTGTGTTGAACAAATAATATATTTAAACACACATTTTAAACAGGATATCAAGAAGAAAGTAGTGTAGTAGATATATAAAATGGAAACATGACTCCCAACCTTTTTGATCTTTTCTATAAACTCTTCATTGGAAGATTTCGAGTGACATGGTGGTGACTGTATTTCCTGGTTGGTTTTTTTTTTCACTTCCATTTTTAAGTATTTACTTTTATAAGTTTTTTTACATTTCATTCTTGTTGATGACATCCTTGTGGGGAAATGAATTTATTTTGTTAATATGCTGGTTTTGGCTTTGATAGAGTTAATTTTCTTCTTAGTAGATGGTATGGGGCTAAGTTTTGAATTTGTGCTGAAAACAAAGTTGATTATACAGAGATGTTTTAGTAGTTGCTGAGCAGTGCTTACACAGAGTCAAGACCTTTTCAACTCCTCACCCCACCAAGAAGGAGGCTGGAGGTGCATAAGAAGCTCAGAGGGCACATAGCCAGGATAACTAACCCCAGCTGACCAGAAGGATATTCTATACCATATGACATCATGAGCATCAGTAAGAGCTGCTGAAAGAAATTTCAAGATGGCTCCTTCTTTCAAACTAGTCTGCAAGCTCATTCTTGCAGATGACTGACTGGAGATGTCCTGGACCTCTGGGAACTACTGACAAGAACACTGCATGTGCACAAAAGCACAGTCCTGGTAGCTACAGAATAGTTAAAATGAAAGGAAAAGTGTGACTTTCATGACTATCAGTCATATATACCTTAAGTCCTGTAGTTCCCACCAGTCTCATCTGGACTGAAGGAAATATGTAATCTGTTCTTTTGAATCAGACTAGAGTAAGTGATTTGTGTCTCAGTCTCCTAATTATGCCAAACAAATAGCAATTGTAGCAGGGAATATCCAGATTTAGCGGTACTATGCCAAAAGACTTTGAAATAAATTTCATTATTAGTTATAACTGTACCAAAACCACCACACAAAAACAAAAGAAAATGTCTCTTCTTTCAATTCTTAAAATATGTCTTTTAAGTGACATGGCACAAAATTACAAGTCTTTTTAATAAGGTCTGTTTAAAGGTGTGTAGAAATGTAAAGCTGGTCTTAATCTCATGACAATGCTTCCTTTGGAGCAGTAATTGTTTTATTTTTAGAGAGAATGTTAATTCACAGACTAAAAAAAAAAAATATATACGTTCACTCTCAACTCATAGAATCTCAAAGTAATCAAACATATATAATATACTTTCTCTAAGATAGTTGCCTATTCCCTACTAAAGGAAAAATTTTCTATTTCTCTCCTCCCCTCTCAGTGACATGGCAAATGACTTTCACTGCAAAGTCAAACCAGTAAAATAACTTTACACAGGTGTTCAAAAACAGCGCAAATCACAGAACTGAGACACAAACTTTAAGTTCAGCTTAAATGGTCTTTGAATCTGGCTTTGTAGTAGATTCCAAATCAAACCTAGACTCTCTATAGGGTTAAAAAAGCAAGAAATATTAAAGTTCATGGTTCCAGAAAAAAAAAAGCAGAAAGAAACTCATGTTAGATCATACTTACATTTGAAGTACAAATGCAAGTCACTATGCAGAATATAGAAACAGGACAAAATTCTGGTCATGGTACTTTTCCTAGGAGTCCTGTGTCCGAATACTATTGATGTGAAATACCACATGCCACATTTTAACAGAAAATATACCATATCCTAGGATGATACAGCCTTAATACATGTAGCTAACCAAAAAGTAGGGAACTCAGTGTAATTAAACTACTTCCACTGTGGAGCTGAGAACATAGATAGGAAGACTTTGAGTTATCTGCATTTTACATTATAGGATTTTTGAATCCCAAGCGGCAGTTCAGAGCACTCAACCTGAGGAACCCCTTAGTGGTCAGTCTGCAAATTTAGTATATGGCTGAATGGAGACACTAATTTGAAAATGGTGAGGAAAAGGACAAAATGCAAATTATGTTTCTTGAGCACTATCTCCAGAACTGCAGAGAGGTACTTTTTTCTGTGTTTGGTTTACAAGTCTAAAAGTAGACCTGTACTTTCTTAGAATTTTGTTTTATAGATATATTAGCAGGGTATATGCAGCATCAGGAAGAAGTAAGGTTGCATTTATGTCACATATAATATCCAGCTAGTGACTGTAGATAGTCAATTGCTTGCTTTCTTTTAGAGAATTTAAAATTTCTCTTTACCACTTGTAAAACAAAACAAAACAATTATTCCAGAGATCAGAACCACAACCAAAAATCTCTCTTTTCATTGAGATGTGTTCTTCCAGTCTAAGTTTTCTTACCTCTGGAACACATTATGCTCTCTTCTGGCTGCTCTCCTCAATGTGACCACACTTCAGAGGTCACACTTCAAAGGAATGGCTATGTATCAGGAAGAACATCTTTCCTGTGTGGGAAACTGAGCACTGAAACAGATTACCCAGAGAGGTTGTGGAGTATCATCCACTGAAGGTATTGAAGAACAATCTGGATACAATCCTGTGCAATGTACTCTGGGACAACCCTGATTGAGCAAAGATGTTGGGGTGGCCATGTTTTGGATTTAGTTTTGTGTATTTTTTAAGAAGCAGGCATAAATGCACAGTTTTAAACATGAGATACCTTTGTCTTCAGGACTCAAGCCACATACTGAAGTCCTTATTTCACTAATGTAGGACTGGAGCTTAAATAAGATCACTGTTTAAACTGCAAAGAAATAGCTGTTTGGATTTCAGAATCCTTTTTAATCAAGTTTTATGAAATCTTATTTTCAGGTCTTTCATAATTTTCTTCTCAAGAAAATAGAAAACACCCCCAAATGTGAAAAAAGTACTCTGAGTGACTCCAGGCTTGTGCACCACACCAGTATCCAAAGCGAGCCTACAAGAAGGCTGGAGAGGAGCTTTGTACAAGTACATGAAGTGGTACCACAAGCAAGAATAGCTTCAAACTGAAAAAGTAAACGTTTAGGTGGACCTAATGATGAAATTCTTTCCTGTGAGGGTGGTGAAAAACTGGAACAAGTTGCCCAGAGAAACTGTGAATGCCCCATACCTGTCACTGTTCAGGGCAGGGCCAGAATGGGTGGGGCTTTGAGCAACCTTGTCTAGTGGAAAATGTCCCTTCCCTTGGCAGGGGTGTTGAACCAGATGACCTTTAAGATCCTTTCCAACTCAAACTGTTCTATGATTCTCTGATTCTATGACCACTGTGACCTCCCCCTTGCTTGTTCTATGATTCTGTGATTCTGTACAGCATAATCACCCATAACTAATGCCCAGAGGAAGTGACAAAGCTAAACCTTGGCCTTGAGAAGAACTGAGGAATCCGTATTTTTTGCTCAAGGACTGTAAACATATGTATGTGAAGTAAAGATTTGCAGTGCTGCTGCTTCCTCTAAACAACTGTTGAAAGACGTAAATCTCACCAAGATGAGGCTTATATGGTTGGGTGAGTTGTTGATTCAGAAAAGCATCAAGATTCTAATTTTTGAGAGGAGTATATCTGGTTTGATGACAGATATTTAGTGAGGGGGATTCCTCTCAACTAATTTACATGTCAGAAGGAGGTGTATGTTATTAAAGCAGAAATAGGTCCCTGCAGAACATTATTAATTTCCTCCTTTTGTATACTTCTATCTGTTTTGGGTCTGGCAGGGAAGGAGTTATCCTTCTCTATACCAGCCCTCAAAATGGTGTGCTTTTTATTTGTAGCTAAAACAGTGTTGATAAGACACCAGTGTTTTGGCTACTACTGAACAGCGCTGCACAGCATCAAGGCTGTCTCTCCAACTCCCTACCATCATCAAAGGCTGGTAGACTTGGAGTGGGTAAGAAGATTCAAGGAGGGACTGTGAGGCAGGTCTGGTAGAGGTGTCAGTCGGGGACAGCTGATCCCGACTGACCAAAGCAATATTTCATACCATTTCATGTCATGCTCAGCAATGAAATTTAAGAGAAATGAGGAGAGGGGCATTTGGTATTAAGGTGTTTGTCCTCCATAACAACCACTATAGGTACTGAGGCGCTACTTCCCAGGAAGTGGCTGGACATCACCATTTGATGGGAAGCAGAGAATAAATTTCTTTTTTTGCTTTTCTTCTTTATGCAGCCTTTCCTTCTCTTCGTTAAACTGTCTTTATCTAAACTGAGAAGTTTTTGATCTTATTTTCTCCACCACTCCTGGAGAGGTCAAGGTCAACACTGCCTTAAGGTGAGCTGAAACTCATGCTTTCTATTCTTTCTATTAGCCATGAGAGAGAAGTTAGGATATATTGTCAGCTATACTATATATAATATTTCACCAGATTGGTAGTTTCAGGTTTTTTCTTCATAATTCAAAATCTTTTTAACAAGATGAGCAACACTTGAGCCTTTTTTCTTTCTTTTTTTAAAATAAATGAAAAGAGGAAAAAAAAAAAGAACAAGGACCAATTTGACCATGAAAAAAAGAGTTATTAGGATAATTATTTTTAAATTCAAGATCTTACATCAAATAATACTGATTCTTACTATTTTCATTAAGATGATTCAACTTGTGTATTTCATGGGGACTGATGCACTTTTTCAGTAGCCGAGGCTGTTACTACTTCTATATATGCAATAGCTAAGTCTGTTTAGGAAAAAGTTATGAAGTAAATGTTCCCAATATATTTTCCATCCATCATTATGCAAGTTATTTCTTAGAAAAATTATCATCTACAGAAGACTCATTGTCCATGCAACTACGTCTTTTCTTCATGACAGGACTTGACTCACATTTGCATTTGCATGACTACTTTTTTTTCCCATGTAAGATGTCTTCAAACCAGAACAATACCTATCACACTTGATCTTATGAAATAATAAAACAACTGAGAAGAAAATGGAGAAATGTTAATGTCAAGTTAATGATTCAGATTTTCTTTTTTACTGTATATGTTTTGCTTATTTGTGAATACTGTCTAAATTCCTATTGTAGTCAATGTAGTTATAAGACTAGCTCTTCATTTCATATTCAGTGGAGTTTATTGGTCTTAACTTGCAAGGTCTTATGCCATGTAAGATGTCTTAGCACATAGTGTAGCCCCCTCTGAGTTGGCAAAAAAAGCATCTATAAAATGATCATGGCTTTCTGTAATAATAGGTAGAGCATGTTATACCTGAGCATTTCAAATGATACTAAGAGGTTAAGATTTAAACACATAGATTTTACAACTAGATTATGTTTAGACATTAAAATAAGAAAAATCTGGAATTGAATTCCACAATTAGCATTTAGTTTCTTTTTCTGAAATATAATAAATAGGTGGTTCTTCTCACTGATATCCCCTAGTAATAATTTGAATTAATGAACGAATATGTATGCATGAAAGTATTCCCCCTTGAGATCTTCAGAATTCAGCAATAAATAAATATGTATGGTATTGCTCCCTCTATTCTAAAGGATGACACCTGGAAGTAAAACATGTCTATTTTTAATGGAATACATGCTCTGAATGACTATAGCTCAAGAAACAGAACTTTCATGGCTACAGTTGCTATCCTTTAAGCCGCTAATTGCTCAAGGTTATGACATGATAGTAATTACTTAGTAATTATCTTTTTTTTCCAGTAGTCTAAGCATTTCCATTGAAAAACTGCTTGTTTTTCACAAATATATTACTCATTCAGATAGATATTTATGTGAATCATGTTAATTAAAAATAAATTTCATTAGAAAATATTTGCTTAAGAATAGGAAATCAGATAGCAGTATTCTTGCTTTTTTGATTAATGTATGTAACAAACGAATGATAGCTCTTCCATTAAAAAAAAAAAGGAAATAAATCCATGTTCGTTTCTCATGATAATGTGATAACATAATTTGATCCATCACTTCATTGTTGAAAGGTTGTAAGACCTTCTGTGTTTTAGAAACATTATCTGGCAGCAGCTGGATTTCTTAAGGTAATTTCAAAATGGGTTTATTATTTAATATGATATTTAGCTATTTGGAAAAAAAAATTGCTTTCCAATATGTGATTTTTAAAAGTTTAACTTCGTTGTCTCACATTTCTGCACTTGTTTGAGAGTACTGAAAACTTACTCATTACATACAAAACATTTAAAGACGTAATTAAAGCCATTTTTTTCTTTTTAAAATTTAAAATATTTTACTACTTTATAAATTAAATTTTTAGTCAGAAAAATTTATAGAGATAATTTACAAGCTCTTGTTTCTTAACTACATTGCTGTGAATCCTGAACATTCCAGATCACACAGACACTGTTCACTTTTGCTCTTCTCTTCTAGAATTCTTTATGTTTCTCTCCAGGTAAGATAAGACAACAATATATTTAAGTCTTAAAGGATGGTTCTGCAGAGTACTTATGTACCATGGAAGTAGAAAATTATTACAAGTAAATTGGTTGCTAAGTTATCATTCTCAAACATTTTTCAAGATGCATTAAGACTCCCATCTTTTATTGAAAGATGTAACTATCAGTACTACTATCAAATTCTGTAAAGATAATAATGACATTTCCAAGCACTTTCAGGAGAGCTGTGAAAGCAAAAACAAAATGAAAGAACTACTATACCTAGCATTTATTCCTTTTAAAAAATTTAGTTTTGTGTGTTACATCTCCAGCAAAATATCTTACCGGAACTGTAAGGGAAATTCTTTGTAACTGGTTCAAACAAGTGGAAATACATTTTGCAAATACAGGAAGTCAGTTAACATTGGTAAGATCGCAGAATGTGTCAGCGACAAGAACTCCTCTGGGCTTGTGAAGATGGACCTTGGATGGGTTGATGACCCCTGTGATGGGCCTGGGAATAGCCAGACAGAATATTTTTGGGGCTCCTCGTCTGTCATGGTCTCTCTCTGTGCTCCTTTGTCTGTGTGGAGACAAGATATTTTTACCACAAAATCTACCAAATATCTCTCTGGGAAAACTAATTTTCAATTTTAATTTATATAAGAAAATAAAAGCATTTTCTGTAAAATCCCTGTCTTTTGACCTGACTTGGATATAAATAATTATTTTGGGATATTATACAGAAATTGAGTTTATTCTGAAGATCCTTTTGGGCCCTGAAGTGAATGACAGCAGAGACAGTAATTAGTAGACACTATAGCACCACTTTTGACAGTCTGAAGCATGACTCAAACATTGTTGGAAGCCTCCAGGACTGGAAGAAATTAATCACATTAAATAGCAGAAAAGCCAGTGTGAATAGTAGCTGTGGAAATATGTATATATGTATAAAGGCTTATTTCAATGAGAGTCACACAGATAAAAGTGAGAAAGATTGGATGCCTTGCAATTCAAAAAGATAGAAGCTTAAATAAGTTTCACAGAACCACGTAATATGCCAAGTTTGAACAGACTCACAAGGACCATCATGTCCAACCCTTAGCCCTGCACAGGACCATCCCCAAGAGTCACACCAAGTGCCCAAAGGTATCATCTTCTTGACCTCTGTCAGGCTTGGTGCTGTGACCACTTCACTGGGAATCCTGTTCCAGTGCCCAGCTACTCTATGGGTGAAGAATCTTTTTTGAATATCCAACTTAAACCTCCCCTAACACAACTTCAGGCCACCATTCCCTTGGGTTCTGTCACTGGTCATCACAGAAAAGAGATCAGTGCCTGCCCCTCCTCTTACCCTCACAAGGAAGTTGTAACTGCAATGAGGTCTCCCCTCTGTATCCTCCTCTCCAGGATGAACAGATCAAGCACTCTCAGCCACTCCTCGTATGGCTTCCCTTCAAGGGTCTTCACTGCCCTCTTCGTTGCCATCTTCGTTGCCCTCCTTTGGACACTCTCTAAGAGCTTAATATCTTTCTTATATTGCAGTGCCCAAAACTGCCCACAATATTCAAGGTGAGGCTACACCAGTTCAGAGAAGAGCAGGACAATCCCCTCCCTTGACCAGCTGGTGATGCTTTGCCTGATGCCTCCCAGGACACAATTGGCCCTCCTGGCTGTCAGAGCACTGCTGACTCATATTCATCTTGCTGTAGACCAGGACCTCCAGGTCCCCTTCCGCAGCAATGCTTTCTGGCATCTCATTCCCCATTCTGTAGGGATTGTCCCATCCCAGGTACAGGATCTGTCACTTTTCCTTGTTGAACTTCATATGGCTGGTGACTTTGGCCTCCTGTGAAGCATTGGAAGGTAACTGAAAAGCAAATTTCCAAAAGAAACATCTGTGGTAGAACTGCCATAGATTCCATTTCAGGACCTCAGCCTGCATTTCTAAAACAGTAAAATGAGTATAACCTTGAAAATATAAAGAGAGATTAAAAACTTAACAGGAAATATGTGAGTTGATAAAGATTGATCTGATAGTTGAAGAACACCTGTGGTTCTAGCTTGGTGTACTCATTGGGAGATAATTGTATCAAAAGTGGGTGTCAAACAGCAGCTTTTATCTGATGCATTTTGCAGAACTATAATGTTAGTAATATTTTATTTTATCTTATCGAGTCATATTTTAGAAAGTAATGATGTCAATAGGAAAAATGAGTTAGAAAAATAGCTGGGATCAAAGTGTTAGTACCAGTCAAAGACATTTTATGATCATGAACAGAAAGCACTATTTTTTTATCATTTGATTACTTAGACACTTAGAAGCAATGACGATGAACAGATTTGAACTTATACACTGTTCTGCTCTGTTTATAAAATAACTAAACATGANCTCACTGGGAGGCCTTTTCCACCGGTCTGGCCTGGGGTGGGCCCCCCACGATCAGCCTAGGGCACTAGAAGGGACTCTGGGTCTTCCAGTCTTCCAGTGAGAGACTTCATTATTTATTGTTATATATATTATTTATTGTGTAGTATTATTATTTTTTTCTTGTGTGTTTGTTAAATAAACAGGGTTTTTTTCTTTCACTTTCCTTCAAGGAAATATTTCTTTTCTCGAACCTGGTGGGAGAGGGTGACTGTGGCCTGTTTTTATCAGAGAATATTTATCCCTCTGAATATATTTGTTCCAAACCAGAACAATGAGACATGTTGAAGTAAAATGGCAGCATAAAATTTTTGTGAGACAATATTAAATTTTAATCACTATTCAATCTGATCTGGCATATTTATAAAATGTGTATATATATTATTTCACACAGAATCACACAGAATTACTAGGTTGAAAGAGATCTCCAAGATCATCAAGTCCAACCTATGCCCTAACACCTCAACTAGACTATGGCATCAAGTGCCATGTCCAGTCTTTTTTTAAACACATCCAGGGATGGTGACTCTACCAGGCAGACTGTTCCAATACTTTATTATTCTTTCTGTGAAAAACTTCTTTTTGATATCTAACCTATACCTCCCTTGGCACAGCTTGAGACTGTGTCCTCTCGTTCTGTCAGTTGCTGCCTGGTAGATATTATTTAGGTAACTCTTCTTAAAAAGGGATAAAACATTATGTATATGACAACATTAACACAATAGGAAATACGCCCTACTTTTAGTCACCTTAGTCCGACATTGTCACTACACATCAGATCTGACACTCTGAGTGTACACAGACTACACTGGCCAGCACGGGAAAACTGAAGAGATGGAGCTAGAGGAGGTCCCATATGCAAACAGATCATGGAACAGATTATTTTGGTTGTGGTCTGTAGCTATAAAGGGTGTATTTAGAATTCTTCTCTAGAAAATGTCTAGAAGTCAGCTCAGAAACTTGGTCATCTGCACTTCCAGCTGTTAGTCGTGCTTCGCATCTGAGATGGGTGATTGATCATGTCAATACTTCAATCTATTACAAATAAAATCAGAATCATTGAACCTAGCATAGAAATGAGTTGCAGCTCTACCTGATAGAATACAAACCTGTATACCCATATACCTTTTATGTCAAGCATCAGGTAGGACAAGATATAAATGGAAATTATTTTTCTTTACTGTTCCACTTGTCCTAACATATTTGTCTAGTGCTTAAGGCATTAGAACACTAGAGGGGAAGGAAATCTTTGGAATGTGTAATTCATTTAATATCTGACAAGAATAAAAAATAAACAAACAAGCAAACAATTAGTACAATGAAGAAATTGTTTGAGCTATTGCTTGTTTAAAAGTAGTCCAGGAAGACAGACTTCTTTGTCCAAGTGAATATCCTGAACATGAGTTCGAAGACGACTTTTTTTCAATCTTTGCCATAGGTGTGAAGCATAATCACTTTCACGGGAGAGGGTGAGGCTCTTTGTCTTGTCCTATTTACCAAGAGTGGCCTGTGGACTAATATTTAAAGCATAGTGCTAAAGGTAGCTTGGAGATATGAAAAGATTTATCAGATCTTTTTTTTTTTTTTTAAATGAGTTCTCTAGCCTCTGAGGTACTTCATGAAAGAAATAAATATTATTGTTTCTTTGTTTAGTTTTAGTTTGTTTGTCAAAGAAAAAGAAAAGTTCTTCCTTTGGAAAAAGGAACATAAGAAGTAAATTAAAAATTAAAATAAAGTACAGGTTGGCCAGATTTATGAGTTTTTAACTAGATTTAGTAGGGGAGTAGGGGAGGGGGATGGAATTTAAAGTAGCAGACATCTAAAGCCTCCTGATGTGCTAGGACTCAATAGGGAAATGTCTCAAAAGAATTAGGACATGTTCCTCTAAAAAGGTTATAGCCCAACTGAAGTATCTCTATATCAATGCTTGCAGCATGGGTAACAACCAGGAGGAGTGGGTAGCCACTATACATGTAGAATCATGACCTAGTTGCTATCATTGAAAAAGTGCTAGAATTAATTTAATGACTGAAGCACTGCTGCAAAGCAGCTCTAAACTATTCAGAAGGGACAATGAAGGAAGGAGAGGCAATGGAGTTGTCCTCTTTGTACAAAAATGGACTGACTTCACAGAGTGGTCTTTCAAAGCAGTAATGAACAGGTTGAGAGCTAATGGGTGAAAATTAAGGGCCAAGACAACAAAGGAAACTGAGTGGTCAGTGATTACTTCAGGCCACCCAGCCAAGGGGACCCCATAGGCAGACTGTTCTTACTTTAGCTACTAGAACAGAACAATTACATTACTTTCACGTGGCAATTTTTTGTGTGTCACCAAACAGCAAACTGTTACTAGCTGTCAAAATATCAAGTATATGATCTTGAAGATAAATGAAAGCTATACATCCAAGTGCTACATACCTAGTGCTTAAAATACCAGCAAGTGTTCCTAGATCTGCCATTCATCCTAAGTATACACAGACTTTTTGTAGAAGAAGCACAGAAAATTTAAAAGATTAAAAAATACATGATTTACATATAACCGTGCACAGGACATTGCAATTCACTGTGTTTTGGAACAAAAACAAAATTTTAAGGAGAAAGCATATAAATTCTTATCCTTTTCTTTAAAATAATACTCATAATATTTGTTTTCAGAATTGACAAGAGTTTAATTAATAATGTAAAGGAAAATCAGAACAACTATATCTTACAGACAATACCAGATTTTCTAAGCAGACTCTAGTTCTGTTGCTAGTAATAGCAAAATGGAAGAAAATATCAAAAAAACCTTGATTTGGATGATGATCCAAATGTGTAAGGGACATACAAATCAGATTGACTGTTACCACCATTCATATATATTAACTAGATAGAGTTTTAACAGTATGAGACTGGAAAGTAGCCTTATGGGGTTTTCCAGGAGTAGGCAGAAAAGATATATGATAGCAAAATAATATGATAAAACAGCTTTTGCTAATGTCTTGTCTCCTGATTCATTCTTTAACACTAAGGGGAAAAAATCACCCTAGTGCATGGTATTTCTGATTCCATTCTAGGAAACAGCAGTATGTCAGGAGCACATGGTAAAAAAGAGAGTAAGATAGATTTCAGACAGCTGTTTTATGATGACCTATATAAAGGCTTAATTTAGTCTCATTTTTTCATTCCTTTTATATAGTACTGGCCATAAATGTACTTAGAGTTTCACATTTTAAAGTTGTGGGTTGTGTTTTTTTCCTTTTTTTTCTTCCTGAGCATGAGCAAGACTTCATTCTGTGAAGACCAGAAACAGGAAAAGTCATGCAAATGCACGTTACAGTGCAGTGTCATGCAGCAGTACAAAAAATAGTTCACCAGCAGAGGCTAGAATCATATAAAAAGCTTAATATAGTTTATGGGACTTTCAGCAAAATTCATCAGGAGTACAAGCATTCTTAAAGTACTTCTTACACTTATGAGCTGAAAATAAAGAAAAAAGGGGAAAAAAATAGTTGTTTGGTATCCTTACTATATGATCCTTACTATACTATTGTTTGTTTTCTTACTTGTGTGACTAAAAAAAAAAGCACAGAGCCTAGAGGAACATCAAATATCACCATGAAACACTGTGCCATGAGATTCTTCTGTAAGAGCAAGTATTTAACTCATAGAATTCCATTTTTTTTTTTTATAGCAATAGCTAATGTGTAGATATGTAAAATATATACACAGAAGCAAAGAATCTCGGTTCTGAAACGCCTAAAATTTTGCAAGAATGAGTAAGAATTTGTGTTCCATTAATATATTGCACTGAATAATCACTTATACAGTATAAACACCCAAATATATTCTACATGTTTTTTGCTTCTGTAATCCTACATAATTAGAATATAATACTACAAGTAAGTCAAATGTAATGTAAATCATGTTTTATGATTTTTTTTACATTTTATTTCTTCTTATTCTGAATGTTATTAGTGTAGTTTTCTTCAAGAAATTAGCAACAACAAATCTCAGAAAGTGATGGTTTAATAGTTCCTACTGTTTACATGCGTAGACCCACAGTCATTATTGCGTACTCTCATCCTGCATAATACTATTTATATAAGTAATGCCTCTTCAGAGGTTATTTTTGTAGCCTAATTATTGCAATTTCTCACCGAAAAAGTTCATCTGCTAATGTAGTTGTTCAAAATGACTTTCAAATCAAAGGTTGTCATACATGCAAAATCTCCTTTCTACATTTAATTTAGAGATCTTAATTCTATACTTGTATTGTTTGAGGAAAAAAAATCTTTTCTGCTCTCTTCTTATATTTTCCCAGGAAATGAGTGCATATATATTCCAAGATTTTTTTCATACTATAAATAACAGTTCTACCTTTGTTTTGCAATACTACCTGTCAAAAAAGAATGCTTTTGTAATCATTTGTAGGCATAGGCTTATTCAGAATGAATTTTTTTAAATTTCTCTATTTTTAATTATATTTAATAACATTTTAATATCAATTCTGAAATAGGAAGTGAAAAATGCCAATAGAAATTGGAATATTCTGAATCATTAGAAAAAAATTTTAAGTCATTGATTACCCTTCCTTTATTAATGTTTGAAAACCTTCCTCAGTTTTATCGTTTTAGACCTGAGCTTCTCAGATATTGAAATGTTTTCAAAATTTTTTGGTTTCTGTGTGCTGTCTGGAAATCCATATATGCTTTTTCAACTTTATTTTTTGAATGAGTCTTTAAAATTTCTTAGATTTGAAAATACATGTTCTCTCTCTTCAGTTAGCTGAGCCTTCTTACATGCTGAAGATGACTCACAGAAGGCAATGTATTTTAGTATACAGAATAAATCTTAGGTATTGACTTATAGCTTGAAGAAATCATTACAAGTTCCTTCAGATTTTAAAAATAAACTCAGCTAAAAGATTATTATACCCAAGGTGATAAACCAAACCAAACCAAACCAAAAAACCTGACTCAAATAAAACCTAGCCAGACATATTGATCCTAAAAGACTGATGAGGAAGGCATCTTTCATGTATCTGGGGTCTGGAGTAGAATTGGTCTAAATGTCTGCAATGTAGACATATACTTTTAAGGTCAATATCTAGTATTTATTTAGAGTCAGAAGGGAACATACAATTATTTTTAGGCACATTTATTCTTTTCTTGTAACGCAGACCTTAAAATAAGGTCAGATGACTCATGATCTAGAGTGTCTATTTTTCCCATAGACTAGAAGGAAAGCTGTTTTCAGAACATTTATTTGACATCTCCACTTCTTTCAATTGCCCTGTGAGGACACGAGTTTTTGTCTGTGTATGTAGTCTGCGCTATTTTTAATAACAAAAATATTAAATGTAATTTAATTTTATATAATACTTGAGTGGTCAGTTGCTTTGGACTGACCACATGATGAACTCCTCCTAGTTATAAATGAACCAGCATATTTATTAAGCTTATGTCCTAGTTCCAGCTGGGATGGAGTTAATTTTGGCAGTAGCCAGGAGGGGACATGGTTAAGACCTAGAAGTTTTTGTATACCACTCCACATTATTGCTGGGAGCAGAGGAAGAGAGTTTCTTCCTGGAAGAAGGGGTTCTGATCAAGTAAGTGTGGCAGAAGGAGTCAGGGTAACCCTGGTTCTTAGCATTTTGCATGTGAATCACTTACCTTTCTCTTTGGTACACTTTTGTTATTAACATCATTGCTGTTATTGTTCATTTGTTTATCTCATTACTGTTTTCAGTAAATTATTCCTATCTCAGCCTGTGATCTTTACCTTTTGTACCTCCAATCCTTCTCTCCATCTCACCCCAGATGGGAGGGAAAGGGGAGGAGCAAGCAAACACCAGTATTGTTTGGAGTCTCACTGGGAGCACTGAACTGGGGAGTACCATTCCTAAACCATGACAACTTATTTAAATATAGAGCACAGTCCAAACAATTCTGTAATAAAAAAAATGTACTGAAATGAAACACGCTGATATATATTGTAATACTTTTCTTTGTATCAGCTGTTAAAACACTCCAATCTTAGGAACTCAATTTTGTGAAGAAATTAAAAAGAAAAATCAACAAGAAAGGCTCAACTTCTTAGGCTTTAGGTGAGCTCTCAGGAAAATCAACAGCTGGCTTGTACATGCTACAGAAGCTCTGTTTTTTATATGAAATGAAATCATACCATATGCCCCATTAGAAAAGTATGTGAAAGGGATGCTAAAATACTGTAAGAGCTTTCTTCATAAAGACATAAATATATAACTAACTTTTCTCCCATTTGACACACTTGAGGTTTAAATTTATTAGATAACAAGTGTTTATTATTATTAGTTTTAATATTTTAGGTAGGACATCTGTATTAGTATGTTAATCATTTTCCATGGCTATTGCAGACAAAAAAGCAGAACAAGGATGTATTGTGATCATATGCCTTATCATAATGAAAAAGATGTAAGACACAAAATATAACTGAAATCACTAATGATGAAGACTGATATAACATTTGTCTCTTATGTTTTATTTAACGAGCTGTAATGAAATAAATAAATATTTTCTATAATACTTAAGGGTGTGAAATTAGTGAACTGCCTGTAAGCGGAAAAGTTAGTTGGGCAAGTTTTAAATGTGAATGAAACTATATAAAAAATTTAAAAAAAAATTAAAATTAGAGTTCTGAAATACATTTAGATAAATCAATATGGAAGTAAAACAACTAGTTTTTCTCATGCAATTAGAATATACATAAAAATAATGGAACTTGAAAGCACTTAGTATCAATTACTATTTGGATACTTTTTGATGCCTGGATGTGAAGCTATTGGTTTATTTTTCATAAGTATTTAAAAACAAAATAAAATATTGGCATTATATTATTTTAAGTTGCACGCCTTCATAGTAATTTATCTTTTCCTGTATATTTACCTTAAAAATAAATATATAATTCCAAAATTTAAGGACTTAGAACCAAATGCAAAACCCTTCAAAATTTATTCATAATAATATCTTAAAGAAAGTTCATTGATCCACTAAATTGTTGATCTGTGTCTGAGTTAGATTATGTAATGCATCTGTGCACGTGTTTCTGATAGTCACAATCAAAAAAGCACTCAAATATCATAAGGTATTTAATTCAAACAATTTATTAGCGCTATCATGTGAGTAAAAAAAAAAAAAAAAAAAAGCCTGGATAACTTTAGGTCTCTTTCACAACTTTCTGTGTTGTGCTGAATTAGAAGGACCTCCAATTTGGAGGAAGCACATTACACAGATCATGCTCATGAAGAGGTTCCCTGGCTTTTTGGTCTACCATTTTAGTAACATGCTGTTGGAAGAAAACAACTCTATTTGTCATTTCTACAGTGAAACACAAGTATGTTCACAAGAGCACATGTTGCTTTACTATAAAAAAAAATAAAAGGAAATGTAACTCGTGTAATGTCATTGCCAAATCAGAGCTGCCTACAAGTCCATCTGCTACAATTAACTAAGTTTATCCAGTGGCCAAAGAGTATGTTTGGAACAACACAGGCCTGAAGGCAAAGTGCTATTCACAGCATAGTACAAACCTGCCCATACTCACACTGGTGCATCAGTTACACTCTTATGTGCAACAGTCTTCCAGTCAGAATCACTACTGACCATTTGTTCTTCTGAAGTTTATGGAAGTCTTAACTTAAAATTAAGAAGAAACACAATACTTGCAGAACTACATATATGGGGGAAAAAAAAATTGTTCATTTCTTCAATATTAATTTCTTTGAAATCAAGTAGGTTTATTTTTTTTTTCTTTCTTTCTCTGAAGGTTGTCCTTGGAATTCTTCTGTAGAAAGCCTATTAAAATGATTACAAAAGGGGAAAATATTTTTGCAGAAATGGTTAAACTGATACTATTTTCACTTTCACTTTTGTGTGTTACTGCTTAAATCTGTGCAACAGATCCCTGTTCTCAAGGAAAAATAAACAGGAAGTAACAAATTGCTCTGCAGGATGAAAGGGAAAATGTCTCCAAATGCTCTCTGTGAACCTGTTTTCATTTAGCTTGAAAACACAAAGTCAGAATAGACTAAAAATATTCATAAGTTTCCATTTACTCTCCCTCATATGCTTGGTTTGATAAAAAATATTGTCTTACAAGCTTAGGTTTACAACAAGCTTTAAATTAAGTTAAGCAATTCATCTTGTTAATAGGGTTTAATAAAATGTTGATCGTAATGTATTTTAAAACACAGTCTTGATTCACTTGTATTACTCTAGTTTTATCCCAACATACCTCCCTGAAACCAGTGTAGACCTTGGGCAGAAGTCATTGCTTCATTATTCAGCCTAAAAGAGACTACTAAAACCCTCCTGATTTGCCATCCTTCTAGTTACAAATCAGTTTTATTGAGCCAAATTGCAGAGTTTTCTTTACGCAGTCACTGATGTGGCCAGCTTTTTTTCAAGAGCATACAAACTCTTTTCCAGAAAATTTATGAATTATAACATTGTTTCCATCTGGAAATACCTAACTTGTGGCAGTAAACATTGTAACACAAACGTTACTGCTCAGAGCCAATAATACTATGTATCTATCTACACTTATCTTCAAAAACATTTTATTACACCTTCTGTGCACCATGAAAGATGCTAAACTTCACTTTCATATATAGCAATAGAAAGAAACAATAACTATAAAACATTCCACTACTTCAAGTATCAAACTGAATTCCTCTGGTTGTAAATTTTAGGAGAGAAAAGAGATTACCCAACAAATAAATCTTCAATGGAATTACTTTCACTCATGGCTAAGCTTCGCAAACAAAGATATGGGAAGGTCTCTACCCACGCTTGCTACAAGTGCGCTGGTGGCTAAAAAAGGCCAATGTGGGATAGACAAGTCTGGGAACAAAAGGCACAGCTAAAAGTCTCCTTAGGTGGTATTGACGAGGCGCAGTTCTTTCTGCGTTGTCTTTTCTCCTCAAGGCTAATTCTATGTGAGTTTTCAAAGGAGGCAGCAGCGTTATAGATGGTGTGTCTCCGTGATTCCCGATTTGAGGCCAAAGTCGGCCACTGATGGTGGTCGATACGGCCAAGACTGAGGTGCTGTTTCAAGGAGTCCTCGCATCTCCTTTTTGGGGCTCCTCTATTGCGGCAGCCGGTAGCACAATCTTAGGCAGGCAGTGATCCTCCATCCTGGAAATGTGCCCTACCCAATTCAGTTGCGTTCTCAGCAGCATGGCCTCAATACTGGTGACCTCTGCCCGTTTGAGGACGGTAACGTTAGTCACATAGTCAGTCCAGTGGATGTTTAGGATTGTACGGAGGCAGCGCTGATGAAAACGTTCGAGAAGTCGTAGATGATAGCAATAGATGACCCATGATTCAGATCCATATAAAAGAGTAGACAGTACAATGGCTTTATAAACACTAATCTTGGTACTTTTCATCAGGTGTTTATTGCACCAGACTCTTTTATAAAGCTTCCCAAAAGCTCTGTATGCCTTTGCTAACCTGTTATCTATCTCTTTATCCGTCTTACCATCTGAGGAAATGATACTTCCCAGGTAGATAAACTGCTGGACTGATCTAAGCTTTGATTTACCTAAAGTGATGCGAGGATGACGGTAAGGTTCTTGAGGTGCAGGTTGGTAAAGTACTTCTGTCTTCCTTAAGCTGACTTCCAGCCCAAAAAGCTCAACAGCCTCTGCAAAGCAAGATATTAAGCTCTGCAGAGCTGCTTCTGTATGAGCGACAAGGGCGGCATCATCAGCAAAAAGCTCACGTACAAGGTAATTCAGAGTCTTAGTGTGGGCCTTCAAACATCTTAAGTTAAATAAGTTACCATCAGTACAATATCGGATATAAATACTTTTAAATATAAATATATGTATTCACATGCTCCGCAGATTTGAGGTGGCTGTGTGTGAACATTTTCATTAGATGTTATTTCCACAAACAAAAGATGATTATCATATCATGTTGTGAGGACAAAACCTGAAACTTAGGGATAAACTAATACTTTGACTTGGATTTGTATTTCCAAGACTGACCTGTAAAGTTCTCCATATTGAGGCTTTTACAGCAGCATACTAGCATTGTTAACAATGAAAAATATCTAATATCTCAGTGAAATGTAAACAAACTTACATTAAGACAATTCAGACCTCCAGATTCCAACAACCTTATTGAGTAGGGGGGAAACATAACTGCTTAAATGTACGTCTAGTGGCTAGGTATCTGAAGCACTCTTAGAAGGTTGAAGAGTCTGATACAGATCTCAAAGGATACTAGAATTTCACTGGATCATTAGCTTACAACCAAGTGGCTTACTCTAATGAGCCTCAAGTGGCATGAGATCATTACAGTAAGACCAGCGAATTGTGGCTTTTTCTTTGAATATTTTAGCAGCATAAATTCCCAACCAACAGACAACACATCTAGACACTTCAATGAAGGAGTATATGATCTCAAATTGAATTTCACTCTTGATTTCTGTAATCTTACTCTATTTTTTCCCCATATTATCCACTCTTGTGTGTTTAGAAGTATTTTATACTACTCATTTGCTTGTATCCAAAGTAGCTCACAGAGGATGTTCTAATTAACTTGTCTAATGTCATTGAGTTTGTGTTATGATCTACTTATTAAAATTATTAAAGAGATGACTCTGCCTGAATTAAAGTGCAAACAAGACCATATGCTGAAATCAAGACTATGGATTTTTATTTAACAGTAAATGTGATGTAGAGACAGATAAAAAGAAATAGGAAAAGAGGGAGGGATGGGAAAGAGTGACAGAGAGATATCACCACTCCCATGGAGTCCAACAGTATTCCATTTATCCTCTTTTTGTAATCTTCTTATTGGGGAGAATCCAAGTCTTGTCAAAGTGAGGGTTGCAATCTGAATCCATTGAAGGAAGCCCAGGATTGTGAGTTAAGCCCACAAAACAGAGGGTCCATCAGAGTTTATATTATGCTTAGGCTGGGTGGAAATGCCACAGTACCTCTCCTGGGATGGGGAGTTTTACAATAGATGATGTAATACTGGGTCACTGGACATTTCAGGAGTCTTTGACACCTTATAAGACATTACACATGCCTGTAGCATAGCTGAGTGAATTATAGTCCATTGTGGTCCATAGACTACATGTGGATTTTTCAGTAAGTCACAGCTGAGTCTACTACCCCACCCTGAAGGATTAGCCTGCAGGATTTCCCTCTCTCCTTCTCTTGTCCAACACCCAACTGGTAGCCTGAGGTGTTGGGTGTGTACACCCTCAGCACATGGGCAGTTAATTTGCACACTGTCAGCTTGCACTTTGATTATCTGAGCCATTAGCGTTCCAGTCTCTCACACTTGTGGATACATTCTTCTCCTGGTTTAACTGGACAAGAGTACCACCTTTCTCTTACCTAAGTTCCAGTCACAGTTGAAATTCCTATTCATATTTGGGAAGGGGTGGGCTTTGGCAAGCAGTTGCTTCTTTCCAGTTTGCTACAATGGACAAAATTATTTCAGTGATTTGAACAACGTTTAAGCCATTAACCATTTCAGTCTCCCACAGTTTGCACAATTAGATTTATGATCAACTCCAAAGATTACTGTAGAGTTTCAAGTGAGCCCTTCTGAAAACTATATTGGCTGGTAGCCATCTTCATCTTAGCCTGACCTTTGACCTTCCCACACTGAGGTGGCATTTAGAAGTAATAATCACAAACATCACAAACACCAAGTAAATACCATCCACAAATTAATTCTACTTCTCTAATTCTGTAACAGAAGCAGAATTACTGAAGCAAACAATAGGTTACTTACATGCAAACAAGCTTTTAAAAAACAGTTTCACCTAAATGCTTTGATAAAATACCTTTCCCTGTGACATATGGGCCCTGATCTATCATAATTGAGCATTTCCTTGAGATTTTTAGTGAAGTCTAATAAGCTTTCATCGCTTTGTTACTAAAGACATTTCATGGACTTGAGGAAAAACAACAGAGTTTAAAATGTGTCAAGATTGAATATTCAGTCCTTGTTTGTTTCATTGATATGGTAAGCAATCTAATCAAATATGCTATGCCTTGCTGGCCCTTGAACACACTATTTGTATCTGGAAATGCACCTGCAATTTAAAGTTAACCATAAACAATATTCATCTGTTTCTTCTTTAAGTGCCTACTTATTAGTTAAAAGCCTGCTGCCATATGGTGAAATAGTACCGACTGAGAAATAAGGAAAAAATGCAATTAAAGTAAACTTCTAAAGAAAGATCTTTCTGAAGAAAAGTTTATATGATGTTCAGTAACAAATGCTGACATTTGAGTTTTGTATTTAAGTTAAAAAAAAAAAAAAAGACATTATGGTGTATGGAAAAAATATTCATAAACAAACAAACCTAAGAAATAATTATGTGCTTTTCATGATGTCCCAGTCTCACAGTTTGCAATATGTTGACAAAGTTTTCTATAAACTGAGTTCTGGAAATATTGTGTTTGGATGAGGTAAAACAGCTGTCAGGGCTAGCCTGCCTAACATGAGAAAACCACTATGGTAACTTCCAAATTTCAAATTAATCGCTACTCAGGTGTAATGGCTTAAATTGAAGATGCTTGCACCTGTGTTCTGAAAGAATTAATCATTGGAACTTATTTTGCTTGATTGGAGTTGCAAATGTATTGATTCATTAGCTCACTTGCACCTGTAAAGAGATTATTTATGGTAACTACCTCTTTAATCTAAACCAAGTGGAAAATCTAGAATTGAACTGCATAATGAACTGTGAGTGGCCTCAAGTTACACAATCAAGTTACTAACTTTGATTCAAGGCAACTGTCTGTCTTATATTGACAGTAACACATGCTACAGTACTCCTCAGTTTGAAAATACCTAGCTGTCTATTTCAAAATGACTTGCCCAATAGATGCAATGCCATTTTCTGGTGAATTGGGAAAACAGTTAATGTAGTTTAGTCTACCAAATACCAAAAATCAGAAGGAAGTGAGTTTTTTCTCTTGTCAAGACAAAAAGTTACAGCTTCTCAATTTGGAGGAAAATACACTATTTCTATTGAATTAAGTTGAGAGTTACCAGCTTCTGTATAATTTTATGTATATTTAATTTACCTTCTTATTTTTGTTAAGTTGTATGTGTCTTTAAGCATACTAAAGTTGATGAAACATTTAAAAACCACTCTACTGAGTTAGTTACTTGTGTTTGCTTAAAGTAATCATTGAAATCTTAGATAGGCTTCATTTGAAGGGACCTTAAAATTCACCAAGTTTAAACCTCAACACCTGGGGAAAGGATGCTCCCCACTAGAGCAGGTTATTGTCCTTCTTGCATGGCAGCACAATTCTCTGGTGTACCACCTACTCTTTTCAGTTTGGTGCCATCTTATCACTTGCTGAGGGCACAGTCTGTCCCATCATCCAGATCATTAATGAAGATGTTGAACAGAACTGTAGCCAGTATAGACCTCCAAGGCACAGTACTAGTTAGTGGTCTTCAGCTACATTTTATTTTGCTGATCACTACCCTCTGGACCCAGCCATTCAGCCAGTTTTCAATCTACCTCACTATCTGCTTATCCAGCCCATATATCAAAGCTTGCCTATGAGAAATTTATGAGACAGTATCAAAGGCCTTACTGAAGTCTGGGTAGACATTATTCATTACTCTCCTCTCATATATCAGGACAGCCATTTCATAATATAGGTTCATTAAGTCGGTCAAGCCTGATTTCCCCTCTGTGAATACATGCTAATTATTCCTGATGATTTTCTTGGTATTCATATACCTGGAAATGGTTTCCAGGATTAGTGACTCCATCACCTNTCTGGTGTACCACCTACTCTTTTCAGTTTGGTGCCATCTTATCACTTGCTGAGGGCACAGTCTGTCCCATCATCCAGATCATTAATGAAGATGTTGAACAGAACTGTAGCCAGTATAGACCTCCAAGGCACAGTACTAGTTAGTGGTCTTCAGCTACATTTTATTTTGCTGATCACTACCCTCTGGACCCAGCCATTCAGCCAGTTTTCAATCTACCTCACTATCTGCTTATCCAGCCCATATATCAAAGCTTGCCTATGAGAAATTTATGAGACAGTATCAAAGGCCTTACTGAAGTCTGGGTAGACATTATTCATTACTCTCCTCTCATATATCAGGACAGCCATTTCATAATATAGGTTCATTAAGTCGGTCAAGCCTGATTTCCCCTCTGTGAATACATGCTAATTATTCCTGATGATTTTCTTGGTATTCATATACCTGGAAATGGTTTCCAGGATTAGTGACTCCATCACCTTCCCAGGGATTAAGGTGCGTTTAACTGACCTGCATTTATCCAGTTTTAACTTCTTCCTTTCTTGAAGATAAGAGTGAAATTTCTTTTCCTCCAGTCCTCATGCACTTCTCCCAGTCACAATTAATCAAATGTTATTGAGAGCAGCTTTGCAATGACATCTGCCACCTTCCTCAGCACTCATGTGCTTCTCATAAGGGTCTATGGATTTCTATATGTCCAGTTTGCTTAGGTTAAAAAATATTCCATTTAAAATGTGAATCCACTCTAATTTTTCGGTGTCTGTGTTGAGAAGAAATCTGAAAGGATTGACACAGAAGTAATAACAGATTTTTATTAAGCCTTAAGAGTTCTTTCTCTCAGGGAGGAGAATTTAGTAAACATCTTTTTTAACAAAGGATTAACTTGCTAGACAAACTGTAAATTATTCCATAGACTCTTCCAGTGATACCTAATTATCTTTCCTTGCCTAATGTGAGTATTCATAAGTTGTAAAAATAATATTATATAAATTGTAATATTATAAAGGGGAGCAAAGAGGGAAGTATAAAAGTTGGTCTTTGGATCAAGAAACTTCTTTCAAATTTCTGTGGCTTTATACACTAAGAGAAAACCAGAGAGTTCAGAAGAGAGGGATGAAAGAAATATCTCAGATTCTTTCTGATCTGAATAAAATTAAAGCAATACAGGATTGAAAGAGGAAATTATTTATCAGTTGTGGATATGTCAGCTATTCTCTCCTGGATCTCTATACAGTCAGTAGAAAGAAACAAACGTTTTAAGGGCATAAGTGATCTAACCTACTTTTAGATACATCCCTCAAGACAGATCATGACCTTGGAGCACTTCTTTCACTGAATTGGTTGTAAAAAGATCCAAGGATGAGTAGCTCAGATGTAGAGACATTTTTCTCATACTTTTAAAGTTAGGTAGCTAATCCTACCTAGCAGTGAGAAAATTCCTGAGCTGAGATAAAGACAGTTTAATAGATAAAGCAAAAGCCTTGCATTCAAGCAAAGCAGAAGAAGGAATTTATTCATCACTTCCCAATTGCATGCAGATGTTCAGCCACCTCCAAGAAAGCACACTGAAAAGAAGACTGGAGGAATCTCATTGCAGTCTTCCACTACTTAACAGAGGCTTATAAAAAGAGGGAGAGTGACTTTTTAGATGGGCAAATAGTGATGGACAAGAGGGAACAGGTTTAAACTAAGAGAGGGTAGATTTAGATTAGAGGTTAGGAAGAAATTATTTACTCAGGGCATAGTGAGGCACTGGAATAGGTTACCCAGAGAAGTTGTGGATGCCCCTGAAGAGACTGATGAGGGTGGCACCCCTGCCCATGGCAAGTGGGTTGGAACCAGATGACCTCTGAACATCACTGAACTGATTTTAGGTTAAGCCCACTAGTGGAAAACATTGGCCAGGGAGACAGATTTAAATACTATAATCCCTCCTAGTCTATTTCTATAAGTCATATTTGCAGATAACACTGCTACTAACACGAAATTCATTTTTCAAGACTTTGCTTCAGAATCAGTTAAACTAGACTGTTGATGACCCATTGCATCTTTTATTTTGATTTCATTCTTGCCTCCAAAATTCTTAAGAAGTCTAATTAAAACCAAACCAAACAACAAACTCTTCCCTTAAATTTCTTTGTTCAAGAAACAAATCAAGAGCAGCACCTTGTTGGGGGGAGGGGGAAAAAAGTACAAGTTTAGATTTAACTCAAGTGAGAATAATTACTTTCAGAAATCTAATTTTAGGGTTCTGCAGTATGGATATCTCAATCTTCCCCTAAATACAATGGGAAAAGTTTTTTGAGATGAACCATCACTCTTATTTTGAGCTATAATTAACTGTTTTCTCTTTTTGTGAACTGAAGAGAAATAAAAAAAATATTGTAGACTACAAATGACCTTCAGGCAATTGAATTCATATAAAATGAATGTAACTGCAAGTTAAGGAATTTTCACTACAGAATTTCGTTTTTTCTCTGAAACTCATGCATTGGACCCTTGATTATCTCTCCTATTTAGCTGTCCCTTCATTCCCTGTTTGTGTTCTTTACCACATAAATTACCTTTTTGCATGGCAGTCACTACGAAAGGAGAAGATTTATCCAATTTAGATAAAAGCTGTTCATTGTCACCTGGCATCAGATTACAGGCTGGTGATTTATCAGCGTTTATATATGGATATAGATGATTCATGTTCCCAAGTACTATAAGACAGGACTTTTTAACACTGATATTTTACCTTTATGTATTTATTTAACACAAGTTGCCCTTAATGCACAGAAATATTGCTTTATGTTAAGTGTAGGCTGCCTACAATAAGGCCTTTTCTAAGTCCAGACCTAAAAGTTTTATCAATACTTTGGAAAATAGATAGTCTAGGGATAGCAGAATAGTTAAAATCGGTGTGCTAAGCACCTGGTTAGCATCTTAATATTTATTTATTTATTTTCTTGCTGTTTCTCCTTTTATCTTATCTTAGTGATCTTATTTTGGCAAATTCATTATAATGTTGCAGAAATTGTGTTTGTTTATTCTTAAATGAAGCTATTTCACCTAACAGAAGTATATACAATGTGTGTGTGCAATAAACCGATCCATTTAGATTTTTAATGAAATTTTTGCAATTGTGTCTTATGCTTATACATTTGTTTAACTAGGTCATTAAGCCTCTTCTTGTTGTAAATCAAAATAAAAAAATTCTCAGATGCACCTTGCTGAATTCTTTATTAGCTATTACAGTTACACACTCTATACAGTTTACTGCTATATCTTATATTACAGACTACATTTGTATACAGCATTCTACAGCTACATCTACCTCCTATGTCTAACCTAATCCTGTATCTAACATGTCTGCCTAACTAATTATGTTTCTAACTAACAATAAATGTCTGCCAACTACACCACTAGCTATATTAAGCAACAGCACTGTTTACAGTATTAATCTAATCATCTGAGGGTTAAAGAGTCCGCAAGATGTCCACGTGTCCTCTGATCCAATCAATGCTCTCATCAGGCTGTGTCCATGAGACATGATCTCTCTGCAGACTTCTCTGCTAAACATATTTTTGATTACAGGCTGCCTTGCTCAAGCATCTTGTCAGTTCACCTCACCATGCATCCCAACATCTCCTTCCGGAAAGAACTTGAAGATTAATTACCTTCACCTCAAATAACACAGTCAGTTTGATAAATGCAGGAGGAAAGGAAAATTGTCTTGTGACCAAGAAGGCAAGAACAGAGAATTTTGGTGATTTAAACATACTGATGATCAAATATATAACAAAGTGCCCTTAGGTAATTTTTGTTTGGGTTTTGTTATTTGTATTTGTTTCCTTGAATTATCTTCTGCTTCAATAAAAGAAGAACAATGGACAGATTTTATCCTTGGGCTAGTAAATTTTCATGACTTTTCGTCTTCCTACCTCATACACTAGGTCAAGGAAAAATGCACAAATCTAAATCCCACACACTGCAATAAGCTATTCAGCAGACCACTCAGCCAGAGACTAACCTCACTTTTTTGCAAGGAAAACTAGTCATTAAAGGGTGAAAAGTCTCTGCTGTTCTCCTTTTGTGTGCAACATGGTGCGATTATCAGTGATTGTGCAAAAAACTCATAAATAACAATAGTAAATCATCATACTATTCCTTCACCTTCTTATCTTTAGTTCTGAATAGCTTTTAGCTTTATTCCTCATAATTATCCTTACAATTCTATATTGACTGAAGTGATATTTGATTATCAGTAATGATTTACATACTAACCTTTTTTTTTTTCCTCTCAGCTGGACCTATATATTTTAAGTAACCTGCCAGAAAAAAATCTATAAAATATAGAAAAGCAAACTCATAAAAATTACATAAAATAAACAACACGGTAATAAATAAATAAATAAAATAAATAAACACGGTATACTAAGCACTCAATTACAGTTTCAGGATCTCAGTATTTGTCTCTCCATTACATTTGAGTGATAAAAATGTATATATACTTATATTCATCATTATGGTTACCAGAACATGAATTATAAATAAAATTTCATGGTGTTTTTTTATTGGGAATTAAAATTGAATTTCAATCGGAGGATCAGTAGTTCAATTTCCAATTAAGTCAAAGTCAATTTTATAACAATAACTTTTTTGTACATATATTTAACTGGAAAAGAAAATATCTTATCATCATGGAAATCTGCTAAATTTTCATAAATTTGGCTAATAAAACCAGGCTGATACAAGCAGGTCATAAAAAGTTTAAAAAAAAAATCAGAATACTGAAAACATTTTACTAAATTTTGTGACATGCTTTCTACTTAAAAGCCATGAGGTTGCTTGACAGTGTAGCACTTTGGAAATATCATTTTACTGAGAGTAGGAAAAAATGTAGATTAAATCATTAAATCATATGGAAAGAACAATAGAAAATACATGAACAAACAGGCCAATAATTTTTTAAATTGCTCTGTGAAATTGGTTTCTAAACCTGAAATGAAAAAAAAATCTCATTCACAAATCATGTGTACTTCTTTGCTTCCACTACAAAATGAAAGCTACTGATTATGTTGTATTTTGCAAGTCAGGGTCTTATAGAAATATGTTCTTGTGGAAGTAAGATCCTGACAGCTGGCTTTCTCCATTTTGACAGTTTTTCTTGCAGATGCAGAGATTTCTAAAAGGTTTATTTAGGAAATAGAACTTGAGAAAAAAATCCTGCGAAAGCTTTGAAATTATGCATTTGTTACTTATTATAAATATTAATAAAATATTCATGTATGTCAAAATGTTAAAAAAAAAACACATTACCATTTTGACAGTGGTTTCTATTCCTCCCAAAAAAATCCTCTAGAGAGAAGTTTGTGAATGGGTTTTAAAATATATTTATTTCCCTCACATTTGCAGTGAAATACACTAAGCTGATATTGTAACTCAACTCTTCTGAAGCAATATGCGAATCTCAATCTCTAGAACACATTTACCACTGTTCCTTAAGCAAACAGCAAAACAGAGAACTGTGCTTAAAAAGATAATGTGGGGAAGAGACTTGGCTGCAATATAACAGTTAAAGATAAATTAGTGCTCCCTATAAAGTGAAAAGATTGTAGACACATGGAGAAGTTCACGTGGGGATGAAGAGCTCACATCTATTGCTGATGCTTTCACATTTCAAATGGTAATGGGCGTGGCATGCCATATGTTAATGAGGCAGAATAGAGAGCACACGCAAAATTATGAGAAGAAAATGTATCAATATATAGGTGAAAATTTCCTTCACAATCTGGAGAAGTTCGAAACCACCTTGCTTGAACAAGAATTACCAAACACACAAAGAAAATCTCCTTTGTAGTATTCTTTCAGTTTATTACTGATTTCGCTTTTCAGACACAAAGAATCATTTCATGGAAATAATACTTCTTTCTATTGACTACAGATGGCTCCTAGGTGACTAGCTTTGCAGTCAGATAAATTTGAGTTCCAAAAGTTTGGAGAATTGTTGTTTATTCTTTTGGAAGTCTTCTAGTTTGCTGAACTTAGTGGTAGTATGAAAATTAACAGTGCCTTGAAAACAAAGTATTGGTAATTCTGCCTTTACTGTAAAAATTATAGAAATCCATCTTTGCATTTGACTGATTTAACACTTGAGGCAAATGATGAGTAAAGATGAGGAGATCATTTTTTTTTAGTGTCAAGGAAACAACCACTTTTTCTTTAAGATTTCTGAAATCAGCCCTGGTAAAACTAAAGACGGGAAAAAGAGCTTTTCTTCCCATCTTTTATGACTGATCTTGAGCAAGTAACTTGAGGAATTGCTGTTAACAAATAGAATGTTCCAAGTTATTACAGGAAAGTTAACATTAGTTAAGGTTATTGCTGTAAAAACTATTTCTCTGTGGAGTTACAGGCATGAATGTTGGGGTTTTTTTAATTAAGACGGAAGATGAGCCAACAAATAAATAAAATCAAATACCCTGACAAATGCACTGTAAACTTTCTGTGAAGACATTTTTTCTTTTCACAAGAGTCAGTAGCTATCAATGTTTAGACAAAAGATTTTCAATTGTTGCTTACTAGAGATTTGTGTATACCATATGTCAATCCCTATTGTCTCTATTAAATTGGTTAAATTACTGTTAAATTACAGAGAAAGGTCTATTAGAAGTGTTCTTCATACAGTAGGAATTAAAATATGAACACTACTTTCATTAGGTGAACCAGTAATTTACAGTTAGTTTTCTGTATTGGTAATTTTTGAATGAATGAGATCTTTATACACCACATATGTGCTCTTTATGTTATCTGTCATCACATATCAAACACTTTTTACTGCAAGTTAATGAACAAAGTGTTTTGCCTTGTTGCTATGGTAATATATTGCAGAACTATTCAGTGGCATTCAGTGACATTTCACTCATAATAGTAAAGCAAATTTTCCTTAATTTTTCCTAACGTGTTTTTCACTTTATGTGAATAAAAATCATTTCAAAACACCATAAACAATTTCCAAGATATATCCGCTTCAGACACAGAGGAATCATGAAATCAATTTTTATCCACAACAATACATCTATCCTGGTTTAGCTCCAGCCAGCAACTAAGGATCACAGAACTGCTCAATCCCACCCCACTTTGCTTCTCCCCCACCCACCTCCTACTCTCAGTATGGAAGATAATCAAGGAAAAAAAAGTAAACCTCATGGGTTGAGATAAGAACGGTTTTAGAAATGAAACAAAATATAGTATAACGTAATATAATAGTAATGGAAAGGCAAGAAAGAAGTAACACACGAGAAGTGATGCACAATACAATCGTTTGCCACCTGTTGACTGTTACCATGTATGTTTTGAAGCAGCAAAGTTCCCTTAAGCAAGTTCCCTCTGGTTTATGTACTGAGCATGACATTATATGATATAGAATATTTGACCAGTTTGGGTCAGCTGTCCTGGCTGTGCTCCCTCCTGGCTGCTTGTGCATCTGCTTGCTGGCAGGAAACTGAAAAGTCCTTGATTTAGGGTAAGCACTTCTCAGAAAGACATAAAACATCAGTGTGTTACCAACATTATTTTCCTCATAAATCCAAAACACAACACTGTACCAGCTACTAGGAAGGAAATTACCTCTATCCCAGCCAAAGCCAGGACATCATCACTTTCCTGGCTTGTCTGCCCTCAAATCCCCACCATGAGATTCCTGGACCTCGCCCAGATCCCTCACAGTCACATCTCTGTCCCTATTTCCTCTGCTGGACTAGCTTCCTAGCTGACCTTTAGCCTGGCCTCATGCCCCTGGCCCTGTCCAGCCATTCTGAGACTGTTTCTGACTCCAGTTACCCTCACCAGGCCTGAGCCTAATCACCTCTCACAGGCAGATGCCCAATCCTGACCTCAGCTTGTCCTCATCCCTACAGAGGTGCTCACTGATGTCCTGGGCTATGGTACCCTGTAATAACAGGCTGCTGTTTGTTAAATAGTGACAGCTGTGGTGTGTCGTTAACCTTATTCACAGTTGTGTAGTCAGAACATGTTAAATCATAATTAATTACCAGATAATTTAAAAAACATACTAAAATTGGTTTAAATTAAATCAAGCCCAGATAAGTCCTGAGACTCTGCACACTGGCTAGTACAAACCTTTGACCTTTTAATAACAATAATAGTAAAGTCATATTTACTGGGCTACAACATTGACACCATTTTAGTAAAGAATCCTGACAGTTTTTATTAAGGTCTAATCTCATTGCATAACATAAAACTAAGACATTTTTATTGCCTGATGTGAAGAGTATAAAAGTAATTAATATAAATTGAACACTAAACTACCTTTATTCTGTTCTTATGTCTTTACGTTTTCTTCTATGCTATGTGCACTCTGTAAAAAATTTTAAAAATCTTTTGAAGTCAGATTGCTACTTCTGACTTGGCCTTTATCTAAAGACCAAATGATAGGTTTAAAAAAACTTTCTTATAAAGCACCTGAAATAGCTAACAAAAAATGAACGACAGAATTATCTCTTAATTTCACTATCACATTATTCAGAGGTGAACATATAAAACTTGCAGCCTTTCACAAATCATGTCAAAATCTAAGTGATCTATAATTTCAAGGACTAGTTAAAGCTCACAGATCTTTGCCAAAATGTTCACAGATACTTTTTCCTTTTATCTTATACAAGATAAAGAGGTTTTGCATGATTGAGAAAAACACATACTTATTAATAAAAACATTACTTTCTTATCAGCTTTTTTTTCTTCTCTCACATCTTAACAATGACAGTGAACAACAATGACACTCTCAGCATCTTTGGATGCAGCCTGCTGGGGAAGTGGAATTCTGTGGTTTGAGATTCCTCAAGTGAACTCAGAGTATACCCTCTTCTGCCAACAGCTCCTACTGAATTCTTTGATCCCAGTCTCAATGCAGAAAGACCTTGATCTTGTTGGTAAAGACCAACATAAAGAAGGCATCGAGTACTGCAATCTTATTTATGTCTAGTGTCAGTAAAACATCCACGCCTTTCAGAAGAATTCTGGATCATTTGTAGATATGAATTTGTGAAAGCTGAATTTAAGGAAAACATGAACCCTGGCAATGATGTTTATGGTTTTCTAAACACTTTGGACTGTTCTTATATACTCTTTCATATACTCAACATTAAAATAATAACATTATAATGCAGCAGTAGGACAACATTTTCCTTGATTTTTTTTTTAGCTGTTAATGTGGCATTAGAAGCTTTTTTTTTTTCCTGCTCTTGACGACACCCATCAGTTTCAATTCTAGCTGAACTTTGCCTTTTCTAACATCATCTTTTCATAACTAGGCAGTTTCTGTTTGCATCCTTTGTGGCCTTTAGCTATCTCCTGGGTACCTACTTCTTGCACTGGAGATTAACCACGAAATTCCTATTTATCCAAGTCAGCCCCTTAACATGCATACATATTTTCCAGAGTGTTAGGGTAGACTATCGAGATGGGATTCTTGTACTCAGAGTCACAAAAATCTGCAAGCTATTTAAAGCTTCTCTGTCCCTCTAAAGAGTCTCAGAGGATAACCTCTTACAGTTCTCCAAAGAAGCCAAAGTCTACCCTCCTGATGTCCAAGGTCGGTAAGCTATCCTACTTGCCTTCTTCACTGCACTTAAGATCTATAAATTTACTTTTTCATGTTTGCAACAGTCAAGCCTTGTAGGATATATGTTTAGGTGAATTAACAATATGCTTGAGCAAGGCAGTCTGTGACAGAGATGTGTCAGTTTAGGATAGGACACTGTAACCAAAACATGTCTAGTTATTGATAGGCTTGTAACTAACAGAGAAGCAGGAAAAGGAAATCTATATTTGGACACAGGCCTTCACCAGAACAGGACAACAGATACACATCATGTTTGGGAAACGTGTGAACAGAGTGTGGCCAAGTCTGTGATTGGAGCAGAGGGTGTGTGGACACCTTATGAACACTTTAACCCTCAGTTGATTGGTTTGAGACTGACCTTAAGAGAGCCTATGGCTGGAGTTATAGATATCTAACAGGAATAAACATTTGGAAAATATAAACCATTTTATAGTATAAAAAATAATGCTGTATCACAATAAAACAATTATGATTGGATTCTGCACCAGAAGAGAGTGTTCGTGCATTTCTTTGCCTGCTGCAAACACAGCCCAAATGGGGACTGAATGAAAACCTACACACATATATATACATATATAATCATAAAATTAAAAAAAAAACAATATAGCCTACTACTGATTTTCAGATCTCCAAGCAGTAATTCCTTGCCCATGATTATCAGATCGAGGAAAAGGTCTTGCTTGATAAGTCTGTCCAGCATACATGTTCAGAAGTTGCCCCAAAAAACCCTTCCAAAACTCCCCGGATTACTTTCGTCCCATTGTGTTAAGCCTCCAGAAGTCAGAAAGATTGTAATGCCCCTGTAAGAGACAGGATCTGTTGTCTGGAGACTTTTTGAGGTCTTCGAGGATTTTTCTGTTTCTTAACCTTGACTGGACACTCTGTAACAAACTTCTGTCACACTGGTAGCCTCACTTCTGATCCTGACTCACCTCCTAATCTGTCTGATGAATTTTATACAGCAAAACTCCAACCATTTAAACTGCTTCTTCATATCAAGGGCAATCTACCTTGTCTTCTTCCATGACTGTTCTATCTAAAGAACCAGTATCCACTCATCAAAGCATAGAAGACATTCCACCTTCTCCCTATTATCTTTGTGGTGTCAGAGTCCTGTCTCCCCACATGGTGATCTTAGGGTACACCAGGCCTGGCTGTCCCTGCCCATCTCCCAGGGCTCTCTTCACTCTTCCTATGGTCCAGGACCCCATGACAGCCCCCTGAGGCCATCAACTCCTGCTCCAGTGATGGCTGTAGCAGGGCTAGTCTCTAGATCACCTGTTCTGCCTGGCCAAGGGTTCCCTAAGCCGAGCCCATCCATGGGCTCATGATCTGGCCTAACCTTAGCCTTGCATGGCCCCAGAAAGTGCCTGATGACCAGTGTTGGGCTGCCCTGATGACCCCTGACTATCCTGCTTCTGGATGGGGCACAAGGTGGGCCTTGGCTGCCAGGTCCTGCCTGGCCACCCCATGAGGAGCCCCCACCTGCCTTGTGTCAAGGAACAGTCACATTTGCTGAAGAAAATCCTTCAAAATTTTAATACAAAGACAGAATAGATCCCTAAGAAGTATTATCACATTAAATCAAGTCCAGCTCTAGTAGCTGAAATTAATTAATTTACAGATTGAGTTAGCACAGGTGAGGATATATTCTGTGTTATTAGAATTTTGAATGGATAGAAAGCCCCACAAAAAAGATAAGCACTTTTATTCCCATCTTCAACATCTTCTGAAACTGTATTCTTTGGAAAGTTAAACTATCATGAATTTGAAAGGCTGCACTTTGAAATCTGGTCAGATCCTATTTACGTCAACTGAACCAATATAAATGATAAAAATTATCTTGATTTAAATAAACACCTTTTAGATTTATTTTCTTGAATGACTGCATGGTCCTACTTAGTTTTTCACACTGCTTAGTTTTTATATTTCTGTTATGTGCAGGTGTATCTGTGGAGGGAAACTTTGTAAAAAGTAACTATAGCATGTTGTGATGTAAACAGTGTACTGTTCAAAGCACCTATTTTATGAGAGAGTCTTATGCCATTATATTCAGTAAAATTTGCATTCTTAACTATGACAATTTGGGAAAAATAAGTGTTATCTTTTACAGTAGCGGAAAGAGTGGGAAGAGAACTTTTATAAATAATGAGCAAGACTTTTACGCACTATAAATATGCATGGGTCTAATTGTCAAAGGTGTGCTTCGATAATGAAAAAATATATAGCTGATCTTATTTTAAGAGTCTGAAAAAGATTTGTCCATGGCTAATAAAGCTAACCATCTGGCAATCAAGTCAGAAAAGAGAGCATACATCAATGATCACCCAGAAAAGTTAAAGGAATATGTCCTAACATAAACAAACACCAATAACTTGACCTTGTATTTAATGAAATAATCTTCCTATATTTTTACTATTTTAAAAAAATATTTATTTAAAATTTAAATTTCTTTATTTCCCATTTAAAAAAAAAAATATTTATTTTATTATTTAAAATCTTTTAAAAAGTGTAAGTATAGTTAATCTATAAATAAAAAATATATATGTACAACATTATATATTTAATTGTATAATGAAACTGTATATTCAAATATAGCTTACATTGCAATATTTATGCTCAGTGCTGTAAAAAAACAAAATGACATAAATAAACTCTGATGGACGAGAGTACTTAAATGGATGACTTATCTTCTCTCTCTAGCACATGTCAAGACATTCTGTAATCCCCAAATAGATTTGCGAGCCTCTCCAAACTCTTGCTGTACATCCAATCTGGCTGCTTTCATCTTTTTCTGTTTGTTCTGTTTTTTTTATCACTTTGTCTGGGAGTGCTATGGTAAAAACACTGGCCTTTAGCCCAATCTGCTGTTGAGGCCCTGCATTGCTGCCATCCTTGTAGTCCAGGAAACAAATTGTGAAGAGATTTAACACTTAGACTTTTCTTCTCTTTCCCTCTGGAAGTCAATTAATGGAAGAAAAAAAGCATGGTACTTCTCCTTTCTCTTCCTCTGGGACATGTCTTTCCTGCCTTGTTGCAATCACTCTTCAGTTTCTTGAATCTCTCTGTGTATCCAGAATACTTGCATTGGTATGTGCTAGGAATCTGGTTTTGTGTTTTCCTTACCAACCACTTTGGAATGCTACACAGGGATGTGCCCTCAGGCAGACATGAGTGGCAAAGTGTTGGGAATAATTTAGAGGAGTGCTTATAGTGTTTTTTCCTTCTGATGGTCTGGGACTTCAAGCTGGAATCAATGTGTTATCCCTTTGAAGTGGCAGACTGTATGAAGAAAGGATTCCCTGCCTATGCAAAAGAGGTGCAAATTCTAGAACTGTGTTCAAACATATCCTATACCCACTAAGCCTATGTTCTGCACCCCCAAAGGGGCAAGAGAGTCTCTGGATCTGAGGACATACAAATGAACATGGTGGTTAAACTAGACACTCAAGTTTCAACTACAACAGTCTTTCCTGTAGTCAAGAAGAAACAGTGGAAGAAGAGGTTAACTTGGTTAGTCAGGAAGGAATAGGTTCTTCCTGAGAGAGAGAACGAAAAAGAATCAGAAAAGGCATTGTTCTCTGCAAATGAAGCAAGAAAACTGCCTTTCATCACCAGTATATGTTTCTCTTCTAGTAATTCATCAGCAAAACTCCAGCAGGACAGAGTAGGGATATATGAAGGTGACAGTGGAAGTACTTCATGAATTCCAGGCATACGGAAGGTGCAGGCTTTAGCCATCATTCTGTGCCTTCAGAACTAAGAGGAAGTTTCTCAGGCAAGACTTTTAATTTATAACTTATGTTCTGTGTGCTTTAATTTTCTCACTTTTTTCCCACCTGTTTCGTAATGATACAATCTATCTTTAATGCAGCTGAAGAAACCTCCTAGATTTTTTTTCCAGTGGAATCCAATACACGTGTATAACCAAACTGACTGTGAGTTGCCTGACAATGTCTAATGTGATATGTGCAAGGGTCACAGTTTTACTGTCTCGTGTTTTTTTGGTTTTCTATCTTTAGGTGAATCACCATCAAAAGACACACAGTCTGCAGCTCAGTCGTCTAGTATTACCTGACATATTATAGGGTATGTTGCTTAGTTTCTCATGGTCAGATTAGAGGAAAATGGTCGCCCCTGCCAGACATCCGAGTATCATTCCTATTTGGATGTTCGAACTGTCTCCAGACAGCAGGACATGAACTGACAGGGTAACAAGGATTTGAAACATCAAACCTCTTTCTTTTTCTTTATTTCTTGCTTTAAAAAGATCTCTTGCAAATGTGAGAAAAAAAGTAAGTGAGAAAATGGGCACGAGAAGACTTAAATTTGGGGGAAGGATGCTATTTTCAAAGTCATATTCTTTGATTTCCCACTTGTATTTTTATTTTTTTCTTGCTTCTGCACATTTGTTTTTTTAATCATCTGTGATTTATTGGAGGTTTTTTCTTTTCAGCTTTAATTTTGAATTTAAATAAATCTTAATTTTTTTTAACATATGATAGTATTTCATAATTTTAATACTGGAAAAGCATTTTTAGTTTCTTACAACATATTACATATAAGATATAACAAGTAGAATTTGCTCACCATGTAAAATTCAAGTTTAAAATATTCTAACTCTGGAAATTTAATGGCAATGATAAAATCAATGCTAAACTTTTAAATAAATTCCTTGTGGATATCAGAAGTAAAATTAACAGAAGACAATGCCTGTTTTCAGAAAGAACACCAATAACCCTGTTGTTTCTGAGCATCCAGTTTATTTTCTGTAATCTGATTAACAATAAAATCAGGCATAAAGCATAATTATCCATTAAAATAAAGCAAGAAAAGGTTTATTTCTCACCTAAGTAAATCATGTGTAGTCCTCAACTGTATAAGGAACAGATTAAGTTTTTGTATATGGGTTATATGGTGGGGTTTTGTTGTTTTTTTTTTCTGAGTCTCTTTTTTTCCAATTGTTTACTATCTCAGAAACTAATAGTTGTTGAGTAGATTAGTTCATTTTTGAGAGGTATGGTATTCACTGTAACTTCTGACTGTAGATTACTTCCAGTCTTCACTTCTAGTCTTTCTAGTCAGTCATATTGATCTTTTCAAAGAAGCTAAGTCTTTCCGGTCTTGTGAAATATCAAATAAATCTGGATTGTCTTTTATTCCTCAATGCTGATTCTCTGCTATTCTTTCAAATACATTCCTAATGTAGTCTAAGAGGAGGATGAGTATATCATGAGGATACCATCCCATGAGGATATCATCCTGTCTTAGTCATGAGGAAGTCTACTATCCTCCAAAAATCTCATCTCTCTATTAGCAGTTACAATAACAAGATCTGAATCATACAATCCTGAAAGCTAAAGCCTGAGAATAGTAGTTCTGAGAATAACTGGATATATCTACCAGAGTTATGGGCTCAGGATGTAACTTTTTTTGTATCAAGAAAGACCAAGAAATAAATCTCTGTCTAACAGACCACCGAGATTTTTTATTTTATATAGAATCTGCAGTTTCATATGACATAATTTCTGAATTGAAAAACATCCTGAAAATTTCATATCCTACAGCAATTACTGTTGTTGAAATGTTTATGAACACTACGTGAGAATCTGATCATCTTCCTCTAGCCCCCTTATCATTACTTCTCACTGCCACACCAAAAATGGGGGCACAACATGTATCCTTTTCTGCTGCTGCTGAAAGATCTGAGAGAATTTGAAGAACACTATATGTTGTAAAACACAAACGGAAAATGACGATGGAGGCTGCTTGGTTGCAGGTTCAGATCCTTTATTATAAACAGTATCTCAACTATAACTACACACGACCACATTCATGCTTACAATTAAATCCTACAGCCTGCCTCTAACTACTTTGTAACTACTTGAGCTACTCCTATGCCTACTGCCATGTCTCCTATGTCTAACCTACCTACCTCTGGCAGACAATATGTCTGTCTGTCTCTATCTCTCTAAGTGCACAAGCAGTAACTATATGAAACAACTGTAATGTTCACATTAATCATCCAATAACCTGAGGGTCAACTGTTCACCAGCCGTGCAGGAGGTCTGCATGAGCTCTCCTGTCCAATCACAGATGGTCAGGCTGTGTCCACGAGATATGGCCTGCTGCAAACTTCTCTGCTAAACATGTCTTGATCACAACGTGCCTTGCTCCATGCATCTTGCAACTATATACTTTTCAATTCAATTACCAACTGATGTGTTTCCATGATATATTATGAGAGATATTGAGAATAGCACTTCTTGCAGTCCAACCAAGATTATTCGTTCTTGCTATATGGCAAAAATCAGTGTTTACCATTATCTTTTATAGTTGAATTTTGCTTGTAGTAGTACAAAAAATCTACTTGAGAAACCATGAGTTCGTATTCAAAACTAGATTATCTTCTGATTGTGAAGTAAGTCACTTGTGCTGGCTTTGGGTGGGATAGAGTTAGTTTTCTTCAGCACACAGCATTATGTTTCTGGTTGCTGGCCAGTAGTGTGGAGAAGACACCAGTATTTTAGCTATTGATAAATAATGCTTAGAAAAGAACACAGCTTTGCAATTTATCTTTTTTTCCAACTCTTTTTTTAACTTTTTCCCCCTCAGTTTGTCCTGCTCTAGAGCCAGTAGGCTGGAAGAGGGCAAGAAATTAGGAGGGAACACAGGTGGGACAGGAGAGCTCATGCAGACCTCCTGCACGGCTGGTGAACAGTTGACCCTCAGGTTATTGGATGATTAATGTAAACATTACAGTTGTTTCATATAGTTACTGCTTGTGCACTTAGAGAGGTAGAGACAGACAGGCATATTGTCTGCTAGAGGTAGATGTCCAGCACACAGCTGGACAACTGAGCTGTGCAATGGGTGAGCAGCTGGCTCATGGGTTGGGCACAAAGAGTTACAGTGAATGGGGTAACATTAGGCTGATGTCCAGCCACTAGTGGGGTTCTGCAGGGCTCCATCCTTGACCCAGTTCTCTTCAACATCTTCATGAATGACTTGAGCACAGGACTTGAAGGGATACTGTAAGACCCCAGACCCTAAGCTACAAGCTCAAGGAAAGGGTTTTACTTTAAAAATATACAAGGCTCCAAAAATCCTGCTGCTGGAAATATTAAAGAGACTTAAGTTCTTTTAAAACCTTAAGAAAAAGTGTAAATGGAAAAACACTACAAACATTTTCTCAGAAGGTACTTTTACTGGTAAACTTTAGAAAATAAGAGTACTTGGGAAAAGTTTAAAGAGTAACATACAACCAAAATAAAGCATTCCACAAAGCATTGACTTAGCACATACTGACCCATATAACTTAGTAAAATCCAACCCATCTGGTCTTAAATTACCCAAAATATCAAAAAAAGAGATTAGAAGAAGAAACAAAAAAAGAGAGAGAAAAGGAGAAAACTATAGCTACCACACAGAATCCAGTGTAAGTCCAGCTTCCATGTGCCCAGGTGGCAGGGTTTAAAAACATGGAGAGCACATGTTGCTGCTTTTATTGTTTTTGCAGCCCTGTGGCCACACTCCTCACCCCAGGTGGGACTTCAGATGTACCAGACAATCTGGGGATGGGTTAGGTGCTCTGAGGTCTGGTATGGGCAGTGCTCCCAGGCTTTCTTTGACTGACAGCAGCTCCAAGGGTACCCAATGAGTCTCTCAGGGGCTGGAGTGTGGGATAGGGCTTCAACTCACCTCTGTGAAATTCGACTTGTCACTCTTCCTCCCACATACACACACACTTGAGATGGTCTGAGACTATAATTAATATAACAATCCAGTGCCTCACAAATACTAAGTTTGTCAAAGACACCAAATTAGGAGGAGATGTTGACTCCCTCAAGGGCAGAAAGACCCTGCAGAAAGACCTTGTCAAACAAGAGAGAGAGGCAATCACCAATTGTATTAGGTTTCACAAGGGCGAGGGCCAGGTTCTGCACTTGGAATGGGGCAACCCTGGTTGTATGAGTAGACTAGGGAGTGAGAGGGTGGAGAATGCACTGCAGAAAGAGACTTGGAGTTCCTTCAATAGCAAGTTGAATATGAGTCAGCAGTGCCCTGGGTCACAGGAGGGCCAACCACATCCTAGGGGACATCAGGCAAAGCATCGC
>WEIV01016643.1:0-17221 GCA_013390005.1 Calyptomena viridis | reverse complement strand
GCTGGTGAACAGTTGACCCTCAGGTTATTGGATGATTAATGTGAACATTACAGTTGTTTCATATAGTTACTGCTTGTGCACTTAGAGAGGTAGAGACAGACAGGCATATTGTCTGCTAGAGGTAGATGTCAAGCACACAGCTGGACAACTGAGCTGTGCAATGGGTGAGCAGCTGGCTCATGGGTTGGGCACAAAGAGTTACAGTGAATGGGGTAACATTAGGCTGATGTCCAGCCACTAGTGGGGTTCTGCAGGGATCCATCCTTGACCCAGTTCTCTTCAACATCTTCATGAATGACTTGAGCACAGGACTTGAAGGGATACTGTAAGACCCCAGACCCTAAGCTACAAGCTCAAGGAAAGGGTTTTACTTTAAAAATATACAAGGCTCCAAAAATCCTGCTGCTGGAAATATTAAAGAGTCTTAAGTTCTTTTAAAACCTTAAGAAAAAGTGTAAATGGAAAAACACTACAAACATTTTCTCAGAAGGTACTTTTACTGGTAAACTTTAGAAAATAAGAGTACTTGGGAAAAGTTTAAAGAGTAACATACAACCAAAATAAAGCATTCCACAAAGCATTGACTTAGCACATACTGACCCATATAACTTAGTAAAATCCAACCCATCTGGTCTTAAATTACCCAAAATATCAAAAAAAAGAGATTAGAAGAAGAAACAAAAAAAGAGAGAGAAAAGGAGAAAACTATAGCTACCACACAGAATCCAGTGTAAGTCCAGCTTCCATGTGCCCAGGTGGCAGGGTTTAAAAACATGGAGAGCACATGTTGCTGCTTTTATTGTTTTTGCAGCCCTGNAAAAAAAAGAGATTAGAAGAAGAAACAAAAAAAGAGAGAGAAAAGGAGAAAACTATAGCTACCACACAGAATCCAGTGTAAGTCCAGCTTCCATGTGCCCAGGTGGCAGGGTTTAAAAACATGGAGAGCACATGTTGCTGCTTTTATTGTTTTTGCAGCCCTGTGGCCACACTCCTCACCCCAGGTGGGACTTCAGATGTACCAGACAATCTGGGGATGGGTTAGGTGCTCTGAGGTCTGGTATGGGCAGTGCTCCCAGGCTTTCTTTGACTGACAGCAGCTCCAAGGGTACCCAATGAGTCTCTCAGGGGCTGGAGTGTGGGATAGGGCTTCAACTCACCTCTGTGAAATTTGACTTGTCACTCTTCCTCCCACATACACACACACTTGAGATGGTCTGAGACTATAATTAATATAACAATCCAGTGCCTCACAAATACTAAGTTTGTCAAAGACACCAAATTAGGAGGAGCTGTTGACTCCCTCAAGGGCAGAAAGACCCTGCAGAAAGACCTTGTCAAACAAGAGAGAGAGGCAATCACCAATTGTATTAGGTTTCACAAGGGCGAGGGCCAGGTTCTGCACTTGGAATGGGGCAACCCTGGTTGTATGAGTAGACTAGGGAGTGAGAGGGTGGAGAATGCACTGCAGAAAGAGACTTGGAGTTCCTTCAATAGCAAGTTGAATATGAGTCAGCAGTGCCCTGGGTCACAGGAGGGCCAACCACATCCTAGGGGACATCAGGCAAAGCATCGCCAGCCAGCCGAGGGAGGGGATTGTCCCGCTCTGCTCTGCAGTGATGCAGCCTCATCTTGAATATTGTGTGCAGTTTTGGGCACCACAATATAAAAAAGACATTAAGTATTAGATAGTGTCCAGAAGAGGAATGGTGAAGAGTCTGAAGAGAAAAGCCTTATGAGGAGCTGAGGTCACTTGGTTTGTTCATCCTGAACAAGAAGAGACTGAGGAGTGAATTGATGGTGACTAGACCTAAAAATTTCAACGCCTGCAAGTTTCAAAATTTAAAAAAATTATTGCCAGCCAGGGAAAAAAAAAGAATTTTCATCCATCCCATTCCCTGTCACCCCCTATGATTAGCAAAGCACACTTAAATGCACATAGATTATACATATGCATAACTACTTCATGAATAAACATAGACATTACATCATCCTTAACACCATTACATTATTGACTAATCAGCATAGTCAACACCCATCTCTGCCCAGATCTCTGCCCCTCTTGGGGGTCTTCTGGTGGTCTTTGAGGTGTTTCGGGGATCTTTTCAGACCCTTATCATCACCCTCGGTCTAGAGAACACTGTTATAGACACAGCTAACCACAAACTCGTTTGATTTTATGGGATGCCAAAAAGTCTGGAGTGTCTTCTTGCTATCTCTCTCCCTGTTCCACTGTCCCTTTGCTTTTCATTCCAACCTTATAATTACCTGGGCAAGCAGAGAGAAGAAAAGAGAGAAAAAAACTACGTGAAGCTCTGACTTAGCTTAAAACCTATATTAAACTTATATTAAAATTAAAACCCAACCCTTTATTTCCAAGTCATGGGAGATCTCATTATGTCTTCAACATCCTCATGAGGGGGAGCAGAGGGGCAGGTACGAATGTCCTTACATTCATGATCAGTGACAGGACTCAAGAAAATGGCATGACACTGAGTCAGGGAAGGTTCAAGTTAGGTATTAGGAACAGACTTTTCACTCAGAGGATGGTTCAGCACTGAAAGAAGCTCCTCTGGGAAGTTGTCACTGCGCCAACCCTGACAGAGTTCAAAAAGCATTTGGGCAATGGTCTCAGGCACAGGGTATAACTCTTGGGGTGTCCTGCATAGGGTCAGGAGTCAGACTGATGATCCTGATGGGTCCCTTCCAGCTCAGAATATTTTATGATTATATGATTTAATGATTTTGTCCTTTTTATTTTTCAACACTCTCTTCAAAGAAACACCTCAAAGCTAAGAATATCAGCTAGTCTATGTTGCTCATGTCTATACTAGATATTGTAGCTGTGGATATAAAATTTGTGGATGTTACATTCTGGCAAAAAGTTCTTTGCAGATGGAGGCTATGTACTTTTCCTTTAGGGTTATATTAGCTGAAAATATTAGAAATTACTTCCTCACAAGTAGTTGCATAAGCTCAGTTACAAGGCTGGGTGGGATGTAACATGGGACAGGTAAGGAGGAAATTATGTAGGAGAAAGAGGGGCCTCATCACACGTAAGGACTGAAAACTCATTTAACCTCACAAAGCTTCCTGGCTACTGTGATGATAAGATTACTTAACTCACAAAGTAGCTACTCTGCTGGCAGACATGATGTGAGTAGGGAAATCCGAAGTAAACTTGTCATAAAATGTCAGTACGGTGTGCACTTGGAAGGCTATGAAGACATTTGGATATAGTGTTCAATAGAAAAAGTGTACAAAGCTCCTGTGTCAGGCCAGGAGACCAAATAAAGGTGAGGCTAACTCCCCAAAGTTGTAGACAGAGTATTTTGTTTGGAGAAGTCAGAACTTCAGCTGTACTTCTGAGCTGACTGTTCACTTTACATTAGGCAGCAATGCATTTATAATGCTATGGTCAGTTTCTAGCACGCATGAACATGAATTTCCCTCATAGAGCTAGACACCATAATTAATTTTGGACACAGTGTAGGTTTTCAACTCTATTTTTATTTTCTTGGGGTTTTATTCCCTTTGTTATTTTGTTAATCTTTCGTTAATTAAGTATCCATTATTAGATACTGACCAACTATTAGCTTAGGAAATTGAAAGTTTTAAGTTATAGGTTGGTTTCTTCCATTTCTTCCATTGCTCTTTAGGTTCTTTATTTTGAAATACAGCAAATTTTGTTGATCAATTGAAAAACAAAAAAATGGGGAATCGGTTGTCATAATAGTAATCGAAGGTGGTGGAGGAAGCGCTATCAAGGTTTGGGAAAACTGAAAATTAGTATTGTGTTGTCAATATTAGCAAGCTAGCTGGTAGTGAGATTGGGGGTTTTTGTTATCCACATATTGTAATTTGTAGATTTTTCATTTCTTTAGGATCTCTTACATGAACAGTAAAATTTGCTATAAAATATTTTTCTGTGAAATTAATGCATTTCTTCAGTAATTAGATATGTCAAGTATAAATAGAGACCTGAAGAAAACAAAAAAATACCCCACACAAAAGAAAAATAAAGCCACAATATGTCTTCTCTGTGTCAGAAACAAGATTTGTCAAGGTAAATCCTAAATTAAGCAGAACATAGCATACAGCTACGTTGGCTCCTGTGCAGAGTTTGACTTCATGTATTCAGTCCATGCATAGAAATAAAGCACCACAGCTGGACTCACTGTCTGGAAATAGCCTGTTTTCAGAAATCTGGCATAAGTGATGGAATGTCACAAGCAAGGAGTATGTGTTGTTCATTTTAATGACAACAACTTGTATTGTAAGAGCATCTGGTGCCTGATAATATGGGTTTGCTTATGTCTCAGTGTGTATGTTTTGTTTTGCTGCTTATTCAGGTGATTTAATACAACCTTAATGTGGATCAAATTTTACTAGACTGGAAGAGGATTGTCAAACTATTTGAGAAGTAAAAAAAAAAGAATCTCTTACAGATTTCATTCTCAGTGTTGAAATTACAGTTATCATAGAATCATAGAATATTCTGAATTGAAAAGAACCCAACAGAATCATCAAAATCCAACTCCTGGCCTTACACAGAACAACCCCGATAAGCACAGTGTATGTCCAAGAGCATTTTCCAAAGGATTCTTAAACTCTGGCAGGCTCGGTGCTGTGACCTCTTCACTGGGTAGCCTGTTTCAGTGCCTAAAAACACTTTGAGTAAAGAATGTTTTCCTACTATCTAACTTAAACCTTTCCTGACACAACCTGATGCCATTCCCTCAGGTTCTCTCACTGGTCACCAGAGAGATCAGTGTCTGCTCCCCCTCTTCCTCTCATGAGGAAGTTGTAACTGCAATGAGGTCTCCCCTCAGTCTCCTTTTCTCCAGGCTGAACAGACCAAGTGACCTCAGCTTCTCCTCATATGGCTTCCCCTCCAGGCTACGCTATTGCACAAACTTACAGTCAGTCCTCTGTTGCAATTAAAATTGAGTAGGCTGACAACACGCTTTCAGATTTTAAAAAGTTACACATTTCTTGTCTGCTGAAATTGTATTTCTAATATATACAGTTTACTTATTTATCATAGTGTCTTGCTCAGCTCCTTTGCCTAACCAGCAAGAACAGACCTTCTGTTGTTCAGCTTGATTCTTGTCAAAGAGATTATGATCTCTTTGGTAAGGACAGAACTAAAGGAGAAGAAGAAGGTTAATTTGTAGTTTAAACAAGAAAACCTCATAGTAATTATTCGACTAAAGAGAACCCTGTACTACTACTGCTTCTGACAGCTTTTCATCAAACTTAGTTAAAGCAATTAAACAAAATGACTGTTTATACGAGTTTGTGACTCTTAGTTTACATAATAAAACATTTATTTCTACCAATAGGAAGGAGCATAGAGGAGGAATGGCAGATGGGGGAAAAACAACCCTGTCAGAAATACAAGCCCCTTCCAGGGCTGTTTCTGGAGACACTCAGCCCCGTGGGCCAGGGGGGACTTCCATTACCCTGAGTCAGCAGGGGGGTCTCTCCAGATAATGTTCAAGATGGGGGAAAGGTATTGCAATGTGTAGGTAAAGAACTAGAGGCAGGGAAAGTGGGAAACAAACGGGAATTGGAAGGAATCAATGTGGAAAAGTAGAGGGATGAGAACTCCTTGTGTGTAAGTCCAGAAGTTGGGCTGCATAATCCTTGTGGATCCCTTCCAATTCAGGATATTCTTTCATTCTATGATAAGAAATTAAAGATGACCACTCTATTAGAAGCCTTTGGTTGTTTATTCTTAATATTATGTGCATACTTGCACACTTCTCAAAGTTTTTTAAAGATTTATGAGGATTTTATATATTTACAAATCATGTTAATTGAAGACCGACACTCCCTGTATTCCATCTTGAATCCAACTTGAACATAACGTAAAGAAAGAGAAAACTAATTCATGGGGAAAAAAAAACCCAATATACCATTCTCTTCTACTGTTTTGAGAAGAAAAAATTCCTTAGAAGTATTATTGATACAGAAACATGTTATAAAAGTGAACAAAATTTTCCTGACTGCAGCAGGTCCACAAAGGAGAACAGAAATACTCAGGAATGCAAAAGTCAGAGGGGAATGGAAAAGGAGGAATGACACTTGGAAATACATAAATGACACTGAGAGATAAACTATTGATTGGCTCAGTTATTTTTTGCTCTCTGGCACAGGAGTATATGATTATAATGAAAAAGGGGGGGGTTGTTTGCTTATTTGTTTTGTCTCCTGGTTTTCGTTGGTTTTTAGGATCTTGAGATAAACAGACATTATCTACTGTTTCACCATGGTCAATGATTTCAAAGACAAAGCTGGTGCAGTAAGTTTTAGTTAAATCAACTATTTCTAGATAAAGGTCTCAGAGGACATCATGTATCTGTGATTGTGTATAACACAGATGACCAAGATAATATATTTTATAATATTAAGAAGCAGCTTGTATTGAAATCAAACAGATATTTGTTAAAGTTTCTTTGGTCTTCATAAAAAAATCCAACCAGGACTATAATGTAATACAGCTAAAATGCCTTGTGCTGCTGAATGAGCCCTTTCTGTTATGCTGTTTAACACTTTTTTCATAGGAATTTGTTTATGGAGCTCTTCATAATTATTACATTGTTTTTAGCATTCTAGCATTCAGAAATCTTTGGTAATTTACTCATATGTATTTGTTGTCTATCATTTAAAAAAAAAAGGTTTGCAGACTCTCCTTACATTTTTTAAATTTCTTCTTTTTAGTAATTAGCCAATCTTTATACTTGTTACAGAGATACAGAACTAACTCCACAACCTGGACAAGCTCAAGAAGTGGGTGCATGGGAATCTAATGAGGTTCAATAAGATCAAGTGCAAGGTGCTGCACCTGGGCAGATTAATCTCTGATGTCAATAGAGGCTGGGGGATGAAGAGATTGAGAGCAGCCCTGCCAAGAAGTACTTGGGGGAGCTGGTGGATGAGAGGCTGGACATGACCCATCAGTGTGTGCTTGCAGCCCTGTTGTGGTTTTAAGTAACCAGAGTTTTTTATTAGCTGGAGGGGGCTAGGAGAGAGGCTTCTTTAAGAAGTTGTGGGAGTTTTTCTCTGCTCTAAGCTAGCCAAGGTCAGGCAACAACGCCTCTGTGATAACATATTTAAGGAGTAGGGAAAAAAAAAAAAAGCTGCACAGAACATCATGGCGGCTTAAGAGAAAGGANGGGGGGAGAAAGGTGTCTGTAACAACTATCAAACTGCTCACCCTTAAACTCTTAAGCTCTGATTTTAGTAGTAGTAGTAGTTATAGTAGTAGTAAATTCTTAACATTCTAAGTTAGAGCCTGTTTTGCTTGTGTGAAGTAGTTAATAAACAGTTGCTTGTAATCCTTATCACAAAAGTCGAGGGTTTTTTTTTTCCTTGTCTGAGAAATTTTAGATCTATGTGTGGGCTCTCAGCTTTTAGCCAGAGTCAAACCATGACAAGCACAGAAAGCCAATTGTCTCCTATGCTGCATCAAAAGAAGTGTAACCAGTGGTGCAAGGGAGGTGATTCCGCCCCTCTACTCCACACTAGTGAGACTCCACATGGAGTGCTGCATCCAGCTCTGGGCTCCTCAGCATAGGAAGGACATCAACCTGCAGAAGTGAGTCCAGAGGAAGGTCACCAAGATTATTAGAGAGGTGGAACACCTTACTTATGAGGAGAATTGTTTTTGATCAGGCTGAAAAAGAGAAGGCTTTGGTTGTGACCTAATTGTGGCCTCCCAGTACTTGAAGGGAAGAAAGATGGGGAGTGACATTTTACCAGGGCATGTAGTGATAGAACAACAGGAATGATTTCAAGCTGAAAGAGAGCAGATTTAAATTACATATTAGGAAGAAATTCTTTACTGTGAGGGTGATAAGACGTGGAACAGGTTGTCCAGAGAAATTGTATGATGTCCCATCCATTGGAAGTGTTCAAGGCCAGGTTGGATGGGCCTTTGGGCAACCTGGTTTAGCAAAACGTTTCCCTGCCCACGGCAGAGGCGGTTGGAACTGAACGATTTTCAAAGTCCCTTCCAACTTAAGCCGTTCTATGATTCTGTGCTTTTACAATAACATATTCTTAGCTTTCATGTGACAACCATGGCTAAGACGGTTGATCTAACAAATTGTATATCTTTTAATACCAAAATCTTATTCTTTAGTGGTACCATATGCAGCAGAAAAACAGAAAGACAACATTTTCAGAAAGTGTATAAGCAGCTGTTCTTAGAAACACCATTCTGTTCTTTATTTTTATCACTTTCTGCATGAAGAATCTGATATAAAAATCAATGTTTATAAAATTGTTACCAATATGTGGAGAAGAGACTCTGCAAGTACAAAATTTGCAGTCAAAAAACCTTAATTCTTATGAAAATGCCCTACACTTTTCTTTCCTTATTGTTCTCTAAATGTTAATTTTATTTACAGAAAAATACTGAAAAACTGTCCACGTAATTCATGGTTTGAACTGCATAAAAGCATCTTCCACTTCTAAAGAGATGTCAGAGTAATGACTAGATGTTATTTTCTTGAAGAAAGAAATGGATATGTCTAAATATATTTCATGTTGTTCATTGAATAATTTAGCTTAAGAACTGCTTTTGTTTGTGTGACTAACCTCATGCCTTATTGATTTCAGTCTTTGTTATGTGGTGGACAAATTAATTTTTTACATCAAATTAGTTGTTTTCTCAGGTACTGCAGTGTCTTAAAACATTTTCCTTGTGGGCCAAATAAAAGACACATTATAAATGAATATTTATATTTATGCACTGATAAAGTTGTACAGAATCAGGCCAAACAACAGTAAATACTTTAAAAACAAAGCAAGAAAACAAAAAGCTGTTAAAAATAGTTCATAGTTCATGCATATGTTTTTCATATGATCCTAGAATGCAGGATAAAAGGCAGTATAGAAGGAGACGAGATAAGCTTAAAGAACTGGTCCTGTGATTCTCTACAGTTTAGTAATTTCTATATCCTGTTTAAATCTGTTTGAGAGTTCTACACATATCAATGAAATCTTTTATACATATCAACAAAACCTTTTAATCATTAATTCTTTCACTCAAAACATAAACAACTAACCCCTGTCAAATTTTAGATAGATTTCTCTTGTACATTCAAACACCTTATGTCACCACTTAATTCCAACAACTGCTCATTCACTCCTCTTCACCAGGGGGAGGGGAAGAGAATTGGAAGGGTAAAAGTGAGAAAACTCATGGGTTGAGATAAGAACAGTTTGTTAATTGAAATTAGAGAAAGAAAAATAGTAATAGTTGTAATAATTTTAAAAATTGTAATGAAAGGAAAAATAAGACACAGAAAGAGACAGAAAACACAAGAAAGGCAAGTGATGCCCAGGCAATCCCTGAGCAGCAGCCCTCTGGCCAAGCTTTTCTCTACTATTATTTTGCAGATCATGATGCCACAAAGTGAGGAATATTCCTTTGGCTGGTTAGAATATTCCTTTGGCTGTGTCCCCTTACAACTTTTTGTGCACCCCCAACCTCCTTGCTGGTGGGGTTATGTGAGGACCTGAAAAGGCCTTGAGGCTGTGGGAGAACAGCTCAGCAATAACAGAAACATCTCTGAATTATCAACACTGTTTTCAATACAAATCTAAAACATAGCCCCATACTATCTACTATGACAAAATGTAACTCTACCCCAAGCAAAACCAGAACACCTTGTCTCCCCTTTTGTGTCAGTTTTTAAAGAAATTCAGAAACATGAATTAATTCCTGAGATTCTTTAGGAAGCCTGTGGCTTCAAAAGAGAAAACCTTTTCAACAAGGACACATAGTTCATCTTTGTTCCTAGCTTATATAAAAGAAGGGCATAAGGATTTTCTTTTTTTCAGCTTCACGTTGATAAGGGAAAGACAATGAAGGGAATGGAAAAAAACACTTAAAGACATAAGATGAGGGGGCAAGAACCTCAGTTTAATTTCTAGTTTAATTTCTCTCTCCAAATACAGTCCAATTTTTAAATGAAAAATACCATTATCCTACAATAAAAGAAATTGAGAAGGAATCAGTGGAATATGTACAATGAGCAGAACCTTTCAAATTTCACCTCATCTAGATCCTGTGAGGACAGTTGCAGCTGCCAGGCAAAGACTTCTCCTGCCTCTGCTCTGCTCTTAGAGAAGTATTTTAGGCAAGTTCACACTAAGACAGTAGCATGTCTTCCTGCTCTGCTTACATTACTGTATCTGTCAGATAACTCACTTTTACAGATTTCAAATACTCTGAGTTGGAAGGGACCCACGAGGATCATCAAGTCCAACTCATAAGTAAACGACCCATATAGGAATCTAACCCACAACCTTGGTGTAATTAGCACCATGCTCTAACCAAGTTAATCTCAGGGTCCTTTTACTGTACATTTATGCCAAGGGAAAGCTGTTAGGCTCTAAATAATATGGATTTTGATGATTTCTACTTTTTTAATGACTAACAGTAAATAACTAATCTAGATGTTAGATCAATGGAGGAAAATTCACATTTACTGATGTCAGTTCAAACTTGTTAAAAACTATTATGGCAACTAGAAGTGCAGATAACTTTGGGAATGCTTTGTTTAGATTTATCTCATATTTATTTGATTGCTTGTTTTTTTTTGTAGACACTGAGTGCATTATACTAAAGCTGCTTCCTAGTCTTATTCTGTATGACCACCTAAACTATTTATCAAAGTTGTAATGGAGAAACTTTTACAGTATATACAGCTATAAGTAGGAAATGATTTGATTTGTGTTGGTAATAACAAAGTATGGATACCCATAACAAGAAAATGGAACCAGTGTGCATAAAACCAGTGGAGGGGGAATAAAGTGTCACTTCCTACAGCAAACTCCATTACTAAAGGACAGAAGATAAATACATCTTGCAAACCTATTCAGAAGCAAGTAATTTGAAGGGATTCAAAGATGAAAACCTAACATAGTAAATGCCTGAAGTTTTTTACTTCCTAGTCTAACACTGTCAAGATGATGTGAAGAATGGAATTTGTAAAATTATAAAAGTCACAACATGTTATGAATTACATTTATCTTGTAGATCACTGGCTAATGCATTAATTGCTGAATGCAGGTCATGTTTGGGTGAAAGTTCTGTGACTTGAACAGAAGGTGGAACTGCACTTAAAACTAAAAAACATCACAAAGCCTAGGAATAACATATTACATGTCCTGTCTGGATTTAGAATGACAAAAAAATTAGTGACCAGAATTTCATAAACAAAAGAAAGAGATCATAAATTATTGCAATCTATTCAATGAACATAACTTTTCACTAATACAAAATTTATAATACACTTTCAGTAATTCATAAGGTGATGTTTTAAAACTAGAGAACACAAGCTGTGGATAAGAAGATAAAAGCAAGGTCAACATTTTTTCAGAAAAAAAACCCCAAACTTTCTGCAAATGGTTAATGAAAAAGAGAGGGTTTGAATCCTGAACACATCTTAAGATGAACCAAAAAACAACTAGTATGTTATAAAAACTAAACATCCAAATGTTGCTTCAGGAGTGTGATAAATATTCTAGAAAGCAATATATTCAAGATTCAGCTTCCCAGTGATGTCTTAGTTCTTTATTCAGAGCAAAGCAATGCAAATGGAATGAATTTTTATTGATTGGAGCCACATTTTAAATACACTCATAATAATTTTTCACACTCAAAAAATAAGAACACTTTCATTGTTTTTGTTGTGATTCCTTTTTTTTTTTTTTCCTTTTCTTAGAGAAATATCCAACAGAAACTAAGCTTTTGAGTTTTGGGGGGGCAGAGAAAAGTACTAGAGACCTAGCATTTTCAGAATGCTTTATATTAGATGCTGTTTCTTCTTCAGCATAACAAGAGACATTTAATAACAGCAGTACTGTCAAATTATAAAGCAATTTAATTGAATTATGTATTCAGATACTTAGATGACATAGATTCAGAATAAAATATCTTTTCTACACTTGCAATCAAAATTTTACGTTTAATATTTTAAACACAAAACAGAATTGAACAGCCCCAAGAGACTGTTTGTGTCTCCATCAGAAAGTATACTTTTTTTTGGTTTAATATTTGTCTTGGTAGTCTGAAATATTTATTCTGCTGGTTCCCTCACCCACACACTATTGTTAACAATTTTACTTATTAATATAAAAGTAGTTAGAGAAAGCTTTACAGTAACATAAATAAATCAAGGTAAAGACATTAATTTTCTTTGTTTGATTTCTATTTGACATAATCACCACATTCCTTCTTGATGAATCTTATCTGGAAATTACTGTAGCTTATTAGTATAGAACATACTGTTGGAAAGAAATACTAACATGTCAATGTTTTTTACTTTTTCTGCTTTTCACTTTTTCTGCTTTTTACTTCCTCTGAGTAATTCGTTCTGTTTCTACCTCTGCTCCTAGGAAATTAATGCCAGTAAGCTGCCCATCATAGGTCTCTAAATGCCGTTCCATAAAATTATTGTATAATATTCACTTAAATGTCTCGTTTTATACTTGATCTCCTGCCCTCTCAGTACAGGTCAAGTGCAATTCTTTTTCCACATGTTTATTGGTCATAGATGAACTGAACTGGACTCTAGTGGCCTGAATCCTAATTACAGTGAAGGCAGATATAAATTTCAGTCATATAGATTCACATGTTGGTGCTAATTTAGCTGTTTCACCTCTGATTAATTATATATTTGACTGTAATTTTTTGTACTCAGGTCTTTCAAAATACCATGGAACACTAAGCCCTCCAAGAAAATCAAAAAGTATAGCAAATGACAGATTAAGTCTTCTGTTGAAACTTTGATGGTATAAACTAAGCTCAAAAAGTTTTCCAGAAGTTTGAGAGAAATATATATATATGTATGACATACCGGCAAAGCTCTCTGTTGGATCTGAAACACCGACAACATATGAGTTATTGTCTGTACTTGACAGTTTATCATGTGTACATGATAGTCAGATTTGTAGCATGCAGTATTGGAAAACCTAAGAGAAGAATTTTGTAATAAAGTCCTCTTTGTAGAATTGATGACTTCCTCCTTCCCCATCCCTCTTTTATCTACCAAAGAGTTACTCTAAGCATCATCTTATCAATGAGAATCAATCAATTTTGACAGTTTCAGAACAATAAAAATAGCCTCCCAAACATAATAGTAGGTTTATTTTGGAAAGTTATGTACAAATACTGAGGAAATTGAAGCTAACTCTCTGCTACTAACCCAAAAATTTATGAGTTCTTGATTGATTATAAAGTTTTCTCCCACGAAATTACTTGCTCAATTTTACAATAAAAGCAAAAGTGGAGACAATGGCAAGTGATGATATTCACTGAGTGTCTGTTGGCTTCATCCAGGGGGAAAGTCTTGTTTCCCGACGAGAAACAGAGACACGATTCACAGAAGTCTTCTGGTCCATTCAATATCGAACGACGAAGAAGGGAGTTTATTAACTCTTTAAATACCTTGACTTCAGTAACATTATTGGTGCATAAGTTATGTGTATATTTCGCAGTTGGTCAGTTGGTATGTGGCACCCTGGCATTGGCATTGATCAAGTGTAAACATGTGTATAATTGGACAAGCAGCAAAAACACTCCACCATTGACTCGAAGCGGGGCAGTCACGTAGACAGAGCATTGGCCATCATCTCGAAGCGAGACAGTCGCACAGTCAGGCTTCTGCTACAGACAGGAAATGCTGACTCATTCACTTTGAAGGTCATACTAGTAGTGTTAGCATCTTTTAAGGACATGGTACAGCTAGGCCTCAAGTCCAGTCCTTAACCATAGAGACAATGCAGGCCAGCTGTCAGTCCTACTAGTGTCGGGGTATGTGGAAGCAAAGTGTCTGCTCCTTCAAGGTTATCTGGCCAGAGGAGAAAAAAAACAGAACATACTAATCTGACCAATACAAGGATAAGGGAGGTAGTGATAGGAACAACTCTAGTCAGCAGAAAGAATTGGTAAGGATATTCTGTGTATGAGATTGTTTATTTTCATAGTTTTGATTCCTTGACTATTATCACTGGAGGAAACAAATAAACAGAACCATGGCAAATCAAAATAAACTGAAATAAAATCCCACCAACAATCAAAGACTGAAGACTAGAGACAGAATTCCCAATATCTCATTCCTGACTTCTGTACCTTGTAATGAGGATGTAATCTATGCATTTTTGTGGCTTCAGAATGTTGTTATTTCTTGTTATCCTGTACCTTTAACAAGTGCATTGAAAATTATCCTTCCACTAATCAGTTTTTAATCCTTCAGTAAGGAAACTTTGTAGGATAGGAAAGCCATGGATTGTAATTATGTGTGAAAACTTAGTTCTCTTACTTGATGGATGACTGATCTGATCATTGTGTTGCAGTGAGTGTGTACAACCATCATTGTTACAGTCTGAGCATTTATGTCTAAATTCCTCTTGAACCTAGGGGCTACAAATGCTCAATGTCAAATGATATTAGGCGGAAATTGAGTGCCCAGAGAATAAGACTAGACAAGACAAGACAGGAGTGCAGTTAACAATTGAGCATTTACAATGACACAGCTGTTAGACCTCCAGAAAAGTGCAGAGGGGTTGGTTGGTTGTTTTTGTTTGATTGATTGGTAGTTTTTCCTTGTTGGTATAATGTCTATTTCCTATAAAGACTACATTGAGTTTTTCTAAATTATATTCTGGAGCTCAGGCCTCTTTGTCTAGATTTTTCTTACATACTTTCTTGTTCACAAAGTGTTGTAATCAATCCTTTCTCGCATTTTTTCTTTCTCTCATTTTTTCTCACAAGTGGGTAAATTCTCTCTATTGCTTTGTTGTTACTTGAAACTAGGTGATATGAACACCACTGAAATGTCATTCAAGAGTAATGTATCTCAGGGAAAGCACACAGATTCACATCAGATACTTTTCAGTGATATATGACAAATTTGTTCACCCCTTTCCAAGTCATTTGTAGAGAATAACTGCAACATCCACGCTGCTTATGATTGATAAATGTCCCCTTTGTGAGCACACACTCAATACAGGAAAAACAAACAAGAAAACAAATTACAGATATGGCGTGAGTGTACAATAAAAATTGATTTGTACAATCAAATCAAAATATGGGGCATTATCTATATTTCATACATTTATACAATGCTAATGAAGTGATACAAGTTTTGTTGTCTTGTTCCACTAGTTGTTATGTTTAGTGTGATGCCGAGCCCAAAACTAATAAACTCAACCAGAGGTTAAAAGAAGAACTGTGTCAATGAAGGGTATAATAATTTTCTGACTCTTCCTCTCTTAGCTTTTCATTAAAGCAATTATAGAATCCTTGAAGGAATCAAGTTATTGTCTTCTATATGCTTTCTTTAGTCATGGCTTCTCACACCTTAAGTGACTGAAGATTCCTCTGATTCTGAGTTAATTCATTTTATGAAAAGTATTTATATATCTATTTGAATAGTAAAAAGTAATTTAAGAATAACTATTCAGCCTACGACTGAATGTCTTAATGAGACATTATAGTTGTTGAATGCACCTAAAAAATCTCTAGAATTTTAAAGCCTCATTAGACAGACATATAATTATGTGGGTAAAAAAGGAAAAAAGGAAATTACATGAGCAACAGGTATAACAATCACTTTTGGAAGTGCCTGAAAAACCACTTTGGGATGTTATCTAACTCTGTAAGTACATCAAGTACTGGTTGGCTTGTTAAGTTTACAAAGCTGTGCTTCAAGATCAGAGGATGAGTAGGTGAGAAAGACATTAAGGACCATCCCCAAGCTCAGTTCCCAACTAGGATATGAGATTAGATAGAAAATTGTAAAAGTTTGCTACTACACAGATACAATTGGATATAATTCTGTTTTGTTTCTGGGTTTACTTCTGTATGTACATAGTGTAGACTTTTTTATTTATTTTCTTTTTTTCTCCAGCTACATTCTGGCTGGGACCAAAAAATAAACCCCTACCATGGCAGCATCTAACTGAAGCTATAAGTACATGTTGGATTCTAGAGATCTTCATTCAGAGTTATAAATATCAAACATAAAGTTCGAATATATTTGGATCAACTCTCATTTTGATTTTCAGAGCTTACTGATCAAAAATTACTCTGCTGGTTTGCCATATATTTAGGCAGAGAAGTTTCTTTTTGTCAATAAAACTGAACTTTCTGTGTTATTCTGGTCTGCATAATATGATGGAGTGTTGCCGTATAGCTGAATAGAAACAGATGTATATGGAGAAAATAACAAAAACAGATACAGATGGTGTATCACATGTATAACTCCTTAATTTATCCCTCATTGTGTGGTACAATTATCCTGGCAAGTAGGCTGTATTCATCCCCTTTTCACAGATTCTGCCAGTTCCTGCAGGGACATTTTTCTGAATCATGCCAGGGCAGCACAGAAAGATTTCTCAGTCTCTCATTGCACCCTCTCTAGGTCCCTTCCATGTCGATTTTGTCTTTTGTTTGTTTATTTCTTTCCTTCTGAGTAACTATGATTACAATGAATGATTGTTTCAGTTAATTTTTTCGTCAGAATAGTGGTATGGTTTTCTTTAGGCAGAAGTAAAAAACAAAAAACAAAACTCTTCTCATTTTCTATATGATACTTACAACTACAGGATCCTCTTTTCCAAAGAATAAGGTGTTATTTTAATTTTATGTTCAGAATTCATACTTACCTCATAAAACTTGTATAAACTCTACTTAATCTCAACAACGTTGGGTTTACTCTTAACTTTGCATAATGAATATTAAATTTGGGACTTTGTTTTGAATAACAAGCTGCTCAATGTTTCCCCATCAGTTTGTAAAAATGATTTCTTATTATAGCCTTAAAGATGTCTTTAAGCTTATGGAAATTATAAGTATAAAAATATTATTCATGTAGGCATTGAAATAAAATTTATTCATGACTGCATTAATTCAACTCCCATGGCAGGTGGCTATAACAAATAAAAGATGTATCATCAAAGTAGGAAAAGAGAATATCCTGGGAAACAAGTTATGTTGGTTGTTTTCGTCTCTGATTTGCTTGGGTTCTTTTCTCTATTTTTTTCCCTCTTTCTTTCCTTTTAACAAGAATCAAAAAGATTTAATCCATTGCCACATACTTGACAGTTCCTTCTTCCATTAACGGTACAAAGTTATATGCTTGACTGCATTACTTTAGGTCAGCTTTACATAAGTCCATGTCTTTATGTCACTTTTTGCCTG
>WEIV01016642.1:0-41184 GCA_013390005.1 Calyptomena viridis | reverse complement strand
AGAGAAAGCAAAATTATGTTTGCAGCTGTCTAGTGGGATATTTCACCACAGCTGGATAGTCTCTCACTGTGTCATAGCTTGCCTTGGGTGAGGCTGTTTCTCTTTGACTCCCTACATTAATGTCTCTTCCAACCTCTGTGTTTTCCAACCCTGGTCTTGCATCCTGGCTACTAAGATGCACTTGCCAGAAAGTGAGTAGCAAATTAGTCACAGAATCTGGAGGTAAATACTGGAAACACTCTTAAAGCAGCACATCACTGCTTGTTTTTCTGATGTCCCAGTGTATCTTGGCCAGACATTGCATAGGAGTGGAACCTTTTACTTCTCTGTGAGAAGCATTGTGTGGCTTGTTAATTTTTTTTGGCCTATTTCAAAAGACAACATTGGTCCCTTGCCTTTTGAGCTGGGCAAGGGCTCTGTGTGTCGGGAGCTGGGTGGGACTGCAGCAAGTCAGGAGGTGCAGCCCTGCCCATCCCTCTGCTGTGCCTCTGTCTAAACAGCCCTGCTGCAGGAGCCCGTGTTGCACAGATGGGCTACTTCGGGCTGGTCAGGGAAGCTCATCCTGGGCACTTGGACTCCCCCCCCCCTTCTTTGTCTGCTCAGTTTCTTGGAAAAGGGCTGTAAAAAGAGGTCAGCACATGGACTTCATGGTGAAACAGAACTGCTGGAGAGCTGGGCACAGAATCTGCCTGCTGCTGCTGCTGATGTCTCTCTTCAATTATTTATGCTCCAAATGGTTGAAACGGTTGTAAGGCCAGGGCAGGGGAGAGGTTCAGCCCTCTCGGTGCAAGTAGCAGTCTGCAATTTATTAAAAGGAGAAGTGTTTCCTGCAGAGAGATTTTTGTCCCTCAAATTTCCCCACTCAACTGCTTGTGTGAGTTGTGCAGAGCTATTCCAGGCACATTAACCAAATGTGTAAGTTTGACAGATGTTGGGGCCTGATCCTTGCTGACATTAAGGAAGTAGGAACAACATTCAGTTAGCCCCAAGAGACACTTGTGACACTTGCTGAGCTCCAGGCTTGCAGACTTACTGGGGCTTTGCAAAAAGCAGCTTACAGTTGCAGAGGGGAAAACGTTGCTGCCATATGAATGAAGGAGAAACAGTCCCTGGGTGCTTTTAGTCCTCAAAGTTGAAGTCTCTTACAACTGCTTATGCTCTCAAAAATGTTCCTGGCTTCATGGTGATGCTATTCTTCTTTTCTAGCAACAAATGTAAGGGGGTTACGATATGACAGTTCCCTGGAAAGGTTGAAGAAAGGCAAGTCTAGAGGGAGAAGCAAGTGGTGGAGTTTAGTGTCTTCTAGAACCTTATTTCCCACTCTCAGTTTCAGTCTAAGCTGATGTCCATTAAATACCCAATAAAATGAACATCTTGGAAATCCAGGGAAAATTCCACCTCAGCCAGCTGGTTGTTTGCTGTGCCAGGTTGGGTCCCTGCTGTGTATCTCTAGATACTAATTGCCAAATTAGTTTTAAATGTTCAATCTGAGGGGTTTCCCTAGCAGTTTTGGGACACCCCATTTCCCACAGTGGTGGCTCCTGTAACCATGCTGCAGTTACTGCTCCTGTGTGCTGAAACCAAGCCCGGAGAGCTCTGCTCTGTCTTTAATACTTGAGGCACTTCTTGCTGAGATACCTCTTGGCTAGGCCAAGGGGGTTCCTCTCCTGTTGTTCCTCTTACAGTTAGTGGCCTCTATGGTTTTTAGTTTTTCCCCTGGATAGCAGAGCAAGAAGTGGAAGACACATTCTTTGCTCCTCTGTAAAGCTTTCTTATCTGACCAACATTAAGCCTTTGTCCCCTTCTTGCCCAAAGCAGAGATTTCCCTGAGACAGTGAAACCACACAGGATAATCCTCATGAAAGAAACGTATGGGATCTCTATTACATGTGTGACTTCAGACTTTTGTGAAGCACGTGCAAGTTGTTCCATAGCACACTGGAATAATTCTCATAAAGGCTGGACTTTGTGTGTGTGCACACACATGTGTATGTCTGTAGTGTGGTTAGCCTTGAAGCACAGGAAAAAATGTTTGCCTGCTGTTACACATTCCTCTTCTGCCAGAGAATTGTCTCCAATTCTCAAGAGCTTGAGAATTGTCCCCAATTCAAGAGCTGTGAAGAGGTTTGCAGCCATCTGGTTCCCACAGAAGCGTTCAGGAGCTGGATTTGTGTGTGGTGCATCAGAAGAGCTGGGATCAGATGCCAGAACACATGCTCTTCATCAGTATTGTATGTGGGCTGCTGTTCATCCATGACTTGGTATTCCAAAAACACCGTTCAGTATGAACAGTGGAAGGAGGCACTGAGGGTGCTGAGAGGAAGAATTTAAATGTACAGTGCTGTCCACAGGGGCAGGGCTGCAGGAACTAGAGAGATCTGTTGCTCCTGATTTAAGTAAAGAGTCTTTGTTTCGAGAGGTGAATGGGGTGATATTCTTCATTCCTTCTCTCTTGTATTTCAAGTGCATTACTTGAAATCTGTTATGGCCTGCTAACATTCATCTCTAGATTGCTGTCCCTCCCCATGGTCATTACTCCCAGCCAAAGTTTGTGGTTGGTAGCCCCAGCAGCATCACAGCAGCCATGTGCCAGGGGTGGCTGGGAGAAGAGCATACTGGATGAGCAAAGCTTGGCTAAGTGTTGACCAAGAGCTGAAGAGGAAGTGAAACCCTGCATAAGCATCTGCAAGGGTTTTATGGCAAGAGAGGGAGGAGAAATGTTTCGTTTCTGGCTTTAGTACAGCTGTCCACTCTCAAAGTCAAAAGAAAAAAGAAGTTGAGGCTGAAGTTGAGCACTAGAAGAGAAATGTAGCTATGTTGTGCACTGAAGAGATGCTCAAGATGACAAAAACTTCTCTGGGTGCAGCTGTGCAGCCCTCAGACTGCCCCAGCTTGGTGCCATGCCATGGCAGCCAGGGCTGAGGGAGGCTCAGGGCTAATGCTGGAGGATCCTGGGCTCTAGGATCATGCTAGCCTGGGGCTCTGTGGGAGTGCGAGCCAGTGTAGTGTAGTTCTAAGTCAGTTGGAGATGGGAAGCCCTTAAAAGAAGTTAACTCCAGTTTTTCACTCATCTCTTAAATCTGGGCTGTCTCTTCACAGTATCTGTGGCAGAGAACAGTAACAGGACCATGTGCTCATCCTGACATGATTCCTGATGGAGAGAAGGGCAGTGTGACCCAGCTGTGTGCTGTGAGAGACCTGGGGTTTGTGCAGCTTCTGTGGGATTTTTGGGAGTGCCGTGTTTGCCTTCAAGCTTGTTATCAAGTGTGTCCAGGGTGTGTGTATGGAGCTGGGATGGCCCATCTCTGCCTGACCCCACCCGAGGCAGTTGGTGCCGTTCTCCCAGAATGACTCCTCTCTCTTTCCTTTCCTGGCAAGGAAACTGGGATCTGGGAGCACAGGCTGAGCAAATAAACCACAGGATCATGACTGCTAGCTCTTGGAGACTGGCCATGAGGAGTGAGCCCATCCCATTGACCTCTGGACGTTCTCAGTACAGAAGCAAGGGAGGGGAAAGAGAGATCCACTCAACTTGTGGGAAAAGAGCCTCCCAGGGCTTAACGTCTTCCTTCTGCATTCTGTGAGGCAAAGCCCGTGGCAGTACAGATGTGGTCAGGGCTCCAGTGACTGTGTTTTACTTTTCCTTACATTTCCCTGGTGCTTGAAGCTGTGTGAACACACACACGAGAGCACAGGCCAGGACTTCTACTACTTTAGTTTGTATTGCAATTATTTTTAAGATCACATCCCAGGCAAGTCGCTTTGCATTCAGCCTTTTGTAATGTCTCCTGGCTATTTCCTCAGTGTGGGAACTATTTTAATCCTGCCTGACGCACTGAGCTCATTCTTGCTGTGGTAAGTACACACATGTAGTGTCTTTAGATCCTGCAGTCTTACATCCACTTTTATTTTCAAATAAATTGCATACTACATTAATGATATATTCAGGTGAAACATGAGTCACAAAGACATCTGCTATCTGCCTGCTCTATATATTTGGTCCCTTTGGCTGTGATTTCTGTTTAGTTTAAAGCTCTCCTGAGTCTCTACATTGGGTATTAAGTGATGTAAAGTGTGGATAAGCAGTATTGGAAATGCTCATCTGGACCAATAGTCATCTCCCTCTGCCCAAGACCTGCTGTAAAAACTGTCAGGAAGATTTATGGCTTTTAGGATCCTCTAGATTCTCAGAGGTTCCTGCTGCTTAGAGGGTCTGGTGCCAGCTGTAATCAGACAGTAATGGAAGAAGCATCAGAGCTCAAGAGCCGGTATTTGCCCTGTTTTGTAGGCAGTGGGCTGAATCAAGGCAGCATGAGTTAAAATTCAAGTGATGCAGCTGGGCTGCAGCAAAGCCTTGCTCTAATTACACAGTGCTGAGATGAGCAGGAGTGTGTCATCAGACAGTGGAGATAGTGTCCGTCTCTTGTCTCCCAGTGGTTGTTCTTGCAGTCCTATCTCATGGATGGATTTTGTGATGCAGCTGGAGCCATGTACTGGAGCCTGAGCTGGAGCACACGGAAGGGAAAGTGCTAGTCTCGCTCCCAAGGTTAATACCTGTGCTGTTTGTCTGATTACTTTAAAGAGCTCTCCTCCCCTTGAAAGGAGCCCTTGGCCGAGCATGTATTTATGAGAGAAGTGGATATCAGAGAGGACAGTTATTTAAAAGGACTTGTTGCTTTTATCAAGCAGTTAATCCAGGCACATGCTTGGGAAGCACTCCAGGTTCACTGAGCAGCTGAACACTCTGGATCAGCTCTTGTCTTCTGGCAGCTCTGGGGTTCAAACCATGCCCATGGAAGTCAGTGAGTTAGAAGTGTGTTTGCTGTGTACACCTCAGTAGTGTCACATGGATCTCTTTGGGACCCTGCTCACCATCACTGTGCAGCAGGGGTGTGTCCTCCTGTCACTTGGATGAGCTGCATCTGCCCTTCCCCATCACACGCGTACCAGGTTCACAGCAGTGGACTTTTACAGTAATTTGAGTAAACCAGCAGTGACTGGATGGAGCCCAGCATTCCTCTTCCTCAGTGCCTGCTCTGTTTAGCCTGCCAGTCCCTGGACAGAGAGGCTGCATGCCATCTCACAGCTGTGGGATGGCATTATTTGCAGCAGCTCTCATTAATGTTAGTGAAAGCCGTTCTGTTTGAGGTGCTAGGGTTGGTCCTCAGCAGCTGCTTGGAGGTTCCAGCCAGTGCCAGGCATTTTGCTGCCTTGTTTGAATGCCCCGTGTCATCTGCACATCTCCCTGCTCCTCCCGTGGTTGCACTGTCATGGGCAGGTGTCAGGCAATAGCAGAATTGTTCTCTTGGTAAACAAGTGATGGTGTTATTGGAGCTGCCCTTCATGTGGCAGCAGTGCAGTGTGTGCATGGGGTTGCTAATGAGGGATATCATGGGGCTTGTTAGTCTGCAAGCTTAATGAACCATCTTCTGGTCCTTTGAGAAGTGTGTGGATGCTGTGTGCTGTTCCTGTGCTGTGTCTCGTGCTTGGCTGTGTTTGGTACTGGAGCGTGTCCCTGTGAGGTAGAGCTCACAGCACGGACGTGGGCATTTTGGAGGACTCAGATCCCATTTGTCATGACATTAATGACAGTGGACATCCAGGAAATGTCTGTATGAGACCACTGCACTTGCTTCCTCACTCCCTGCATATGCCTGAGGGCTGAGCTAATTTGTGACTCCGGTGAATCCATGTGTATTGGGTACCTAGAGCTTGTCCCTTAGGGGCTTAGGGATTTTCCTTCATGACAAATAACTCCTTTGTTATTTTTCAAAAAATAAAATAGGGCATCCTTCCACCTCTTGGCTGGCACCCTGCAGTGGTAGGCCAGCACGTGTTTTCTTCAGCAGAAGAAGCCAATCTTGCTTTGTATTTGCAAGGTAATGCTTTATAAATCAGTCTGAAAATGAAAAACTGATTTCCCCACTTATGGCTGATTTGTATCAGGAAAGAGTCCCATGAAAATTTCTTAAAACTGGGCCATGAATTTGGCCTGACACTGTTGGTTTTGTACAGTGGGATTAGGGTCTTCCAGAGGAGTGCAGATGAGGGAGCATGTTCCGTTTTGCACATAAAACCAGACCTACTGCATCCTTGCCCTGTCCCTTGGTACTGGAGGTTAGAAATCCTCACGCTACAGATGTTTCTTTCCCTTCTTACAACCTTGAAACTGGAGATAAGAAGGGAAAGAACTTCACGTAGTTTAAGAGTATGTGAGGCTACTGTGAACTGCAGGGACCACCATGACTCTGGGTTAAGCCAGGTTTTTGAGGGGATTCAGGACTTGGAATTTGCCGAGTCTGGTCAGTATGGTGTGACATTCAGCATGTCTGTGAGGGGGTGGTATGTTTCTGACAGGCCTGCAAGGGTCAGTGGGATGAGATCCCACACAGAGAATAAATCCCAAGAGATCGCTGTTTGACCCGGCAAGTTGGCCCAGCCTGGGAGCCCAGGAAAACCCCTCCTCATTCCACTGTGACATTTCTTCTGGACTTTGCTTGGAGATAGTTATCCTCAGATTCTTAGAACATATAAAGGTTTGACTTGCAGTGCTGCAAGTCCCAAGAGCTATTCACGGGTAGCTAACCTGATTTTGGACCCCATTCTCATTAAAAGGCTGCGAGTGACAAGTTACTGTTCGTTTGCTGTGGCTGTCTCTTGAGCTGATGTTGCATTGGGGTGCTGGCTCCTCCACTAACCTATTGACTGAGCAGAGCATTCCTCATCCTGCCTTGCTCCTCTGTCTTACCTATGTGGCTGTTTCCATTTCATTGGGTTGCCTCATAGGAAAACACAACCTAGCAAATGCAATTTTTTCTAGTCCATTGCTTCCAACTTCTTTCTAACATTGTGTGTTGCTGCCCCTTGTGTGTTCAACAGCCACAGCGTTTACAGTCAAGTGACTTTGTCTTGTCTAATATCTTCTTTACTCCAGTTTAATTCTGACTTCTAGAAATCCATTATAAACACTTCAAAGGTGACATTTTCATGAACTCTGCTATTCCAGTGCCTGATGTGTTAACATCTCCCATCTTATATCTCATGTTCTTTACCATTTTTGTTATTTTCAGGTGGAATCCAGAGAGAGTTTTATGAAATCAGCAATATCACTGAAAAATCCACAAGAGGGAGGATTCCACAATTATCTGTTCCTCCCGATAAGGGCTTGATTAATGAGTCTCAGTTAACTGTTTTGCTAGAGGGCAAGTATAGAGTATATTGATGACTCTGATGGATAAACTTTCCAGTGGAAATCAAGACTGAAATAGCAGCAAAGGCCCAATGTTACAGCGATGTTATCTGCAAAGAACAGCTTTTATGGAGAACCCAGTTTGTCCAGTAATTGGGCTGTGTCCCTGATGCAAGGACATTAGTTATTCAGCTTGGGATGCTAACCTTTTGTGATTGCCTTCTCCCTCAGTTTTTCATGAGAGAAATTATCTTAAGGTGGAAAGGATTTTAGGAGGGATGGAGCAATATGATTTTGAATGCATGTCTTTTAATGACCCTTTGCAAGATTTAGGGCTTCAGTGTCTATTTCCTGCAATCCAGTTGGATGCTAAGGTTTGTTCCTAAGCTTGGGATTTTTGACTAGGAGAGAGGCAAGATAGCAGTCTTGATTTTGTTGGAAAATAACATCCCTGAGAATTTATCAGGACAATACTACTATTGCATGTCTACTGCAGTGTCCTGGTCAAACTGGGTTGCCTGGTCTTGCCATAGTATTTGGTACTGAATTATCAGTGATGAAATTTGCCAAAATGGCAGAGTTGGGTTGTAAACCCCTTGACTTTTTTTGGAAGATCACCACACCTCTGATGTTCTTGTTANTTTTTGGAAGATCACAACACCTCTGATCTTCTTGTTCCTAGTACTAAGGTCAGTGGGGCCTTGTAACACGATGGCAGGGTGATGGTGTCTGTGAAGCTTCTCCTGGACCACATCCTGCGGTTTCCCACAGTGCCAACCCAGAACTGCGGGCTGTCCCTGCTCCAAATTAAGAGATCCTGCTGTAATGCCTAAGACTGTTGGGATATTCTGAATTAACCAAGGAGCTGACACATTTCTCTGGTCTGGGTTGGCGATGTGGAGATGAAAGGCAATAGGCTGAAACCTAAACTTTTCCACAAAGGCTGTTGTACAATGTAGTTATTTTAAAGGCAAATTTTTGCAATAATATGAACCAAGAGTCAGCCTTCTTTAAAAAAAGATGAAAGTGCCCAAGTTCTTTGAAACTGAGAGGAGCTAGATACCTCCTGTATTTTTATAAATCTGGCTCTGGTGAGCAGCTTTGCCACAGCTCTCCCCCTCCATCCCTCTTGCTGATCTACATTGCTGTGTAGCAAGAGCTGTCACCATCTCTCATGAGGAGGTTGCTGCTGTGGAATTTACACACCTGGTGCCAGGCTTACAGTTGCCTTTCATGTGCCGCGGTTCACGGATTAGGTCCAGGAAAAGGGTTGGTGAAGGAAAATACCTCCTGCAGTATTTTCACAGTTATATTCCAGGCTGCTCTCAATGGTTCTTTCATATTTGCCTCAAAAAAAAAAAAATCAGTGAGAGATGTTGCTCTGTGAAAGGATCATGGCCATCTAACACTTTGGTTTCTTTATTGAAACTGAAACTTTCACAATGCTGCTTCTTTTTTTAGGGACTTTGTTTGGCAGAAGTGTTCCACTGTGGATTAGTGCTCTTAACCTCATCCTACCTTGTTTCTTTTGAATTCCTTTGCATAGAGAAATCCTTGGAAGAGAGTTTTTTGTTGAATTGGATTACTTAATGTTGTTCTTAGTACAGTAATGTTTTCACAGAATCTCTTCCATACCCTTAGGTCTTGCTGCCCAGAATATCCAACAGTCCCTTGGCNACCTGGTGCCAGGCTTACAGTTGCCTTTCATGTGCCGCGGTTCACGGATTAGGTCCAGGAAAAGGGTTGGTGAAGGAAAATACCTCCTGCAGTATTTTCACAGTTATATTCCAGGCTGCTCTCAATGGTTCTTTCATATTTGCCTCAAAAAAAAAAAAATCAGTGAGAGATGTTGCTCTGTGAAAGGATCATGGCCATCTAACACTTTGGTTTCTTTATTGAAACTGAAACTTTCACAATGCTGCTTCTTTTTTTAGGGACTTTGTTTGGCAGAAGTGTTCCACTGTGGATTAGTGCTCTTAACCTCATCCTACCTTGTTTCTTTTGAATTCCTTTGCATAGAGAAATCCTTGGAAGAGAGTTTTTTGTTGAATTGGATTACTTAATGTTGTTCTTAGTACAGTAATGTTTTCACAGAATCTCTTCCATACCCTTAGGTCTTGCTGCCCAGAATATCCAACAGTCCCTTGGCAGATCTTTCCAGCCTACAGTTTTGGAAAATGCAGGGTGTGTTTTTGTATGTTTACCTGTATCTTACCTGTGAGTTCCTCAAACACAGTACAGTCTGATTCTTATTGAGCTGCCCCGAGTGAAGCCTTTGATTCCAGTCTGAATGGCTTTTACCTGCATATTGAGCAATTTAAAAATATGTAATAATAATTAAAAAAACAAACAAACAAAAAACCAACAACAACCCCCCCCACCAAACAAAGTCCCCAACATATAGGAAAACTGTGTGGGAGCATTAGTGCATGCCTGCTCTCACTTGCAGGATTATTCAGATGCAGTTGTTTGCAGATAGAATGTCTCTCCATTCCTGCACAAAAGAAGCAGTTGAGTACCAGAGAAGTGTGAAGTTTGTAGTGAGCAGAAGTTTCCTACAAATGGTGTTGGTAGGGTTTTTTTGGGGACAGAGAATGTGGCTCTCCAGGGTGTTTGGATGCAGGGTGAAGAGCATGACCCTTCCTCAAAGTCTTCCAGCCTTGGATCCCCTGGGACTTGACAGGCATTGCTGGGCAGGTATGAGTGTTCACAGCAAAGTTCTCTCAGCTTTATAGGTGACAGAACTGAAGCCCAGGAAATAACAGCTCTGTCTAGAGGCATTTCTGTCTGGAGGCCATGATTTTTAAGGATACACAGCATACTTTGATGAAGGAGCAGCTCTGCTCCCCTGTGAGTCAATCACACCACAACTAAAGCCTCCCAGAGGCACTTGAGCCTCAGGATTCCCCTTAGACCAAATGTTCAACTTCAGACCTGTTCCTTCCATGTAGTTTGTGTTTCTTAGGGCAGCGGGTGTGATGCATGCCCTGCTCTGCTCGTTGCTGTTGGAGCTCTCCTGCTGGGAGCTCGGAGGCACTGCCGTGTAGGAAGTCCGTGGCTCGTCATCTCCTCAACAAGGCAGCCTATTTGTTGGACAGTTGCTTCCCCACCAGGTCCTCACTGTGCTGATGACTTCTGCTGTCATCTTATTGAGTCACAGATGTGAAGGCAGGAAGATACTGATGGGAATGGAGCCAGGTGGGAACAGCCTGATGCTTCCTCTTCTGAAACCTGTTTCTCCTGCAGCATATTAATTCCTAGTCTGTGCTGAAGAGCAGTCACCTGTACAGCCCAGGTGCCAGGGGTTGAGAAAGACTGCTTTCTCTGGTGCTCACTGCTTTAGAAGGGCTGAAGCTCACAGTAAGAAAGCTCTTGATTTCCTTGTGGTTATATTGGTTTTTCTCCAGAGCTGGCCTCTGGAAAGAGGTCGGGGAGCAAAGTACTCTCTGGGAGAAGCAGTCATGCTGTACTTCTCCTGCTGTTCAGCACCAGGATTGTCGTGTGATCCAAAGAAAGTAACACAAGATTGGCAGTGCACACAATCCTGTGTTCCAGTCTTCCATCTGCTTGAAGGAAGTCCTAAAATGATGCAGCATGTGATCCATAGCTGCAGTAGAGCTTGCTCTTCGCCATCTGCAATTGCTCCATTCCCTTCCAGTATCATGCCCAGCATTGCTTTGGCCAGTCACTGGTGTGCCACCAGTGAGGCCAAGGCCATGTGCATGGGCTGCATTTGGATTGAATCCAAACAGCATATGGATTGCAGCAGTTGTATTTGAGGAAAAAATGGCCCTATCCATGGCTGTTGTTGCTCTGAGACTGGGAATTTTGGAAGATATATGCAAAACCTTAGTGCCTTCCTGTGTTGAGCAAAATCTGGTGTGGGGGGAGAAACCCATGACTGTGTAGGAGGGAACAGTGTGCCAGTGATGTGTCTTGGCCGTTACTGCCTGAGGCACTGTTGGGTACTGTGGTCGCGTTACAGCTTCCAGGAATGAGACACTGATTCATCTGTGGTCAATGTGTTTTTTAAAATAATGCCACTAAACTGTCAGTCTGGTTTCTCCTGACCAAGTATGACCACTGCAAGGCTCTTTTCCTTAGGGTTCCCCATGCTGATGACCTGAATTTTCATTTTCCTTTCTCAGTCTGTTTTCTCAGGCATTTTGTACTGCCTGATCCAGGTGGCAGAGTCCTGCTGCCACCTAGACCAGCGTGGCCATTTGTACAGTGGAGAATGTGGCTGTGCTGGAGAAACCACAGGATTGTGGTGCTGGTACTCAGTGCTGCGTTGCCAGTACAAACCATTTCCAACACAGTGTGTGTGGGGAGAAAGAGTTGGGCTGATGCAGTTGAGGGCCAGCAGTTGGAACTGAGCACAAGGCAGAGCTAATTTCACAGCACCAAGCTGTGATTTTTCCCCACTGGTCTGCTTGGGTTTGGATTTGGGAAGCTGGGAATTGAGTATAGTCCTGTGAAGTTTGTTCCATACCCTGCTGTTAACTCAAAGCAGTTACTGCCAGGTTCGTTCTTACAGAGGAAGGAGGGAGGGTGGAGGGTTCAGATGGCAGTTGACTGGGAGGCAGAAATAAATGAAGTGTTGAGCTCTTAATGGGGAACATGCTCTGTTGGTTTGGGTTTCCCTCCCCACCCACCCCACTTGTTTTAATCTGTGGTACAGTCTTGAGAGCAGTTTGAGAACGGAAGTGATTTCAGACTGGAGGTGACCTCATCTGTCTCCAGCTCTGAGGTGGAGCAGTGTTTGGAGCCACAGCCAGAACTTACTATTGCTCTTTGAATGATGCAGGCGAGGAGCTGAGGCTCCAGGAGAGCCCTGTGCCTCTTGCTCAGCAGAGTGCTCTGGGCATGTACAGGGTGGGATCTCAGCCTGAGCCCTCCTGCAGTCTGTCAGCTCCCTGAGTGTGGGTATTGATGTGATGCAGCTCCAGCTTTGTGAGGTCCTGTCTGCCCCATTTAACAGGATTTAAGGCTGTTTGTGATGTCTGAGTTGTTGTGCTATTCTGTAGGGAGGGGGCAGGAGATGTGATGTGGCCCTCTTTGTGCTGGTGGAGATAACAGCCCTGTGGAGGAGCAGGACCAGTATTGGGAACCAGCCCAGTGTGTCTGCATGAGGAAAGGGCTGTACCTGGGTAAGTGGGCGGTGACACAGTGCTCCTCAACCCCACCACTGAAGGGGTTCCCCACTGCCAGGCACTACAGCTCTGCAAGGAGGTGGGAAGTGGGAGATGGCTGTGGAGGTTTTTATCTTTCTGTTCTCATCTTTCTACATACTATAGTGGGGGGAAGTAGAAAGAAGAAGTCAAAAAAGTAGAGTCCAAAAAACACAGCTGGACAAGAGGCCTTTCTGGAAATGTCATATTGGGGCAGTCCCCTGCATGAAAAGCCCAGGCTGTTCTGCAGGGTGCTGAGCTGTGCCCAGCTGGAAAATGTACTCAGTGTGAGCTTGTGTTAGTATGGAAAGCTACTAAAGGTTTGTGCATGGATAGAAGAGGCCTTACTGGGTTCTTTGTGTCTGAGGGCCCTGTGGGTCAGTGGCAAAGGGGATCAGAGCTCTCCTGGAGGCTTTGCTTTTTAGGAGCCAAGATGTCAGTGAGAGATCTGGGAAATCTGAGGATCTGTATCATGGGGTGGGAGCCAGCTGGGGTGTCAGCTCCAGGTCCAGTTAGTGGCAAGGAGCTCAGAAGACCACAGGGAGACGCTGCTTTTAGAAACTGCCAGGGCATTCTCCTTCCTGAAATGGCAAAGGGCCATTCCTTCTGCCTTGATTTCTGCTATTTTGAGGTGGCCAAGATTTTGTCTTGCACAGTTGGAGCCTGAAGTCCTTGGACTCTGCTGGTGTCCAGCAAGCCCAGAGCTCTGCTGGCTGCTGGAGCTGGTCTGCCAGGCATAGCTCTGTACTTCCGTAAATGTCCATGTTCTCCAGTAAGGATGGCTTCCAAGTGCTGTCTCACAAACTGTGTGGGGGAGTCCAGCCACTTACCCTTAAGCCTAGTTGTCTTCTGGCTTCAGCTCAAGCTGAAGAGATGCTGGGCTGTGGTGGGCTATGGCTGGGAAGATAAAAGCAGTCTTTTCTCACGTCCCTACAGCTGTGTGGCTATGGAGGAAACTCCTTGTAGCTGGGTAGGCAGTATAAGAGGGGATAAGTTCACTGGAGGAATTTGCTTTTCTCTTGGCCTCATCCCAGGTGGTATCAAGAATCCAGCTTGGAGATAAATTCCCCTCCCACCACTGCTAGATAGGGAAAGTTTAACCATTTATAGCATATAGCAAGAGACTTGCCCCTCTTCCCTGTTGTACGGGGAGCAGCAGGACTGGAAATGGATCCTGTCGTGACTATGTCACAGTGAGGATAAAAGTTAACAGTCTCGTTTTCCTCCTTCCTGCATCAGAATTGTCTCTGTGACTGTATGTGATGAAACAATCTGAAAGTGTGTGGACAAGCAGTGATTTTTTTTTTTAAATGTCCCTTTTTTCCCTTTTGCTCAGCATCTCACAGCTGTGCACATGACACTGGAGCACAGTGGCAGGTGACTGAGGCTGGCTGGGTGACAGTGGAGCTCTGCCATGTCTTTGAGAAGGAGTTTGGGTCAGTGGAGCCCCCAGGGAGGCCTGTGCTGCTGTCAGTGGTGATGGACACCTGATGCCAGTGCTTGCTGCCGGCAGGGCTCAGGACCTTGGCAGTGCCCTGTGTCTGCAGCCTGTGTGTGCGCCCCAGGAGCATCCCAGAAAGGGGCCATTATCCCTGAGCTCTGCCTGTTGCTGGAGTCAGGAGGCCACAATGAAAATATGTCCCGGCAGGAACCTGGAATAGGCCCGTGTGTCGGGAACAAATGAGGCTTTGTACCAGGCGCTGCCTTCGGTGGGAGGTTTGTCAGCTCTGGAGCCAGGATGGTGACACGGGGCTCTGTGCCCGGCCCTGCTGTGCAGGGGGAGAGTGAACCAGCAGCCTGTGGCAGGGTCACTGATTCTTCCTTTGCCTTGAGAGGTCTCAGCAGCAGGTTCTGCTTGCCCAAGCCTGGCTTTGCCCAGTGGGCTGGGCAGCTGCAGGAGGCAGGACTCTCCTGGCTTCCTAGGTTCAGCAGCCCTGTGCTCTGTGTGACCTGAAGCTGTACATGTGCAGGTCGTGAGTGCTCTCTGCAATGCATAAAGTCCCCAGGAGTGGCCTGGGACGAGGCTGTAGTGGACCAGGATGGCAATGTCACTGTATCTGGGGCTTTGAGAAGCGTCATTTGGGAAGAGTTTAGCAGAGCAAGGCTGAGTGGGACAGCTTGACAATATGCGACAGCAAAGCAAAGGCAGATTGGAGAAGTAAAGGGAAGTGCTTATGCTTGCGCTGTTACACTACATACACACATACCCTTTAAAAAGCTCTTTTCCAGTTATTGAGAATGGACCTGAGGTCTGGCTGCTCTCCTGTCTCTGGTTGCAGCATCAGTGCTGTGTTGGTGTAGGACTGAACGTGGTGGTGTATGCCAGGTGATCCAGAGCTGCCCTCTCCAGAGGGGTGTGGCTGGAGATGGGATAATCAAAACCACATACAGGCAGAGAAGTTGATGATGGGATTAGGGCAGGAAGACAAGATCGCGTTAGTTAGGATCCCCTCCATGGAGCTGTGTAGGATGCTCTAGCATTTTGGTTATGTGGCAGTTTGGTCCAGCTGGTTGCCACTACTACGGTGTCACAGTGTGTTACTGCTGCTGGGTTTTGTTCGTGGTATGTCCTATATTCCATTCTTTGTCACCTAAGAGCACTGTTCTTCAGGAATACTTGCTCTCTCCAAGCAAGACCAGGAAAATTTTATTGTGAAAGAAAGGAGAACTTAGTCCATGTTCTGCTGCTCTCTGCTGTGGTTGTGAGTCCACCAGAGGCATCAGCTCTTCCAAAGGGAGGAATCTCTGAGGGGAATTGCAGGGCCCAGGGGCATGCTAAAAGGAGCATAATGTCTCTTCTGGCTCTGAAAAAATGTGTGCTCAGAGAGGAAGCAGCAACCACAGGAAAAGGATAGTTGCCGAACATAAATTGCCAAGAATTAAGCAATCTGTTTTACAGTATGAAGCCTTCTGTTGAGCAAGAGGATTATTTTCCCTCCAAGGGCAGGTGTGACCAGTAAAACAAGGTGGCAAAGTCCTCCCTCAGTTCAGCTGCCAGACAATATTTCTGGCCAATACTTCCTTAGCCCTCTCCACCCAGAGTGTCCCCAGTTTTTATCCCTTTCCTCATCCTGCTACTGTTTTTAGAAGCTGCCTAGACTGTCCCATGCTACATGCTGCTGTGTAGCATCTCCACTCTCTGCTCTGTGGTTTTATGCTGTCTAGGGCTATGCAGGCACCACTGGCACATCTTGCCCTTGTTTGGGGCAGGTGAGTACATGGTTGGCCTAAGCAGCACGTACATAAAAACTAATGCACAAAAGAGCTATCTAGGTAAAAATTTCTTTGCACAGTGTGATTTCTGCAGGACCTCGATATAGAAAGAAAGCAGCCTGGTAGCTGTTTATTCTGAGATCCTGGCTTATCAGTGGCAGATTCCTTTTGGCTTTGTAGAGGGCAGACCAAGAGATGTGGCAACAGATTTGTCAACCCCTCCTCTGCTGCGGTGCCATGCAGAGCATTATGTTGGTGCAGTTGTGGTGTCTGCTGGGAGCAAGTCCTCTGTGACTGCAGGGAGGTGGCCTGTGGGTGGGTGTATGATGGAGCTTGGTCACAAAACCAAAGTGGGAGGGCTGCTGTGCCTCCCAGGTGTGTGTTGTGTGCAGAAGGGAGGTACTAGGTCACTCTGAGGAGGGTGAATTCAGCCTCTCTCCCAGCTGGTTGGCTGTTCAGTCCCTATTTACTTCGGAGAGCAAAGTCTCTCTGAAGTCCTTTGCTCTGTAGTTGCTCCTGGGAGCCAGCATATAAATGGAAACAGATGGCACCATCTCAGCAGTTAGTAGGAATCTCTCACTGCTGAAAAACTGCTAATGAAGTTTGGGGCTTGACTGAAGCAGACAAGGCTGCTGTGCTGGTGGGGTGTGCTGGCCCTTGGCTCTGTGCTGGGGTGCCTGTTATCACCCCTCTGTTGCAAGAGCACTGCCATTGCTGAGCTACCTCCCAGCCCTGAGAGCTGCAGGGTGTCCTGTAGCAGCCTCAGACAGGGTGTTCATCTGGGTGTCACAGGTCCATCAGGACCTGTCGGTGTCCATCAGTCTTGGTAAATGATCTCAAACCTTTACAAACTCAGACTAATTAGTCTCATTTTTTCCATACTGGTCAGTACCTCTCGCATAAGGAGAAGCCACACTCAGCAGTTACTGACTATTACTCTTAAGCATGGAAGAAACTTTGTCTAAATTCCCTTTGACAGCACAGTTTGATTTAGATGTCCAGTGACTTGAAGTTTTCTCCCATCATCACAGCATTTAATAAAATGTGAATCTCCAGTCACGCTGCAGGGCACAGGCAAGTGGCAAGTTGTGCAGCAAAGGTGTAACCAGGCCTGGTGTTTGCTGAAGCAAGTAGGTGGGGGAAAAGGGGAGAGGAAGGTGTTGGAGAGCATCTCTCGATTCACTTTTTGATTATTGTGTTGGCTCACCACCAGGCACAGCCTCAGCGTCTGTGTTGGCAGGGCACAAGGAGCCGGTGTGAATGCTGGATGGCTGCACAGCCGCAAGGAACTGGGGAACAATCCTGGTCCCCAGCTGCCTTGTAGCCCTTACCTGTTGTTCTTCCTTCATGCAGCAAACTGCTGTCCTCTGTGTCTGCCTGCCTGGTCCCACAGCTCTGTCTGGGACCCACGACACAGCTGTGTGAGGACCTCTTGGGGCAGCCACAGTTGTGATGCCCTTTGGGAACACTGAGCCACACTGCTGCCGTGCAGCGGTGCTGATCCAGCACAGTCCCTGGTGTGAGACATGTGCCAGGCCCTGGGAAGCCCAGCCAGACCACAAATGGTGGAAGAGGAACCAACTGCTGCGGTGTCCTGGGCCTCGTGGCATGTGAGCCTGGCACAGCTGGGTAACACTCCATCTGGCTCTTGGGGGGCAGCCAGAAGTGGGCTGGCATGGGTTGGAGGAGAGTCAGCTGCAAGCTCCTGAAATCTTCCAGAAGGCTTTTCAAAACGCCTTCCATGGGGCAGGTGGCAGCTCAGTGTTTGCAGCCGGGTGCAGAGCAGAAGCTATACAGCTCAGGCAGCAATGTGGAGCTGCTGGAAGTCTTGGTGGTTTGCATTGGAGAGCTGTGAGATCCATGCTGTGCATGGACTCAGGACATTGCCCATGGAGAGCACAGTATGTTACAGTGTACAAAAGGTCAGCGTTGACCAATTGTCCCTGAAAACTTTAGTCTGTACATCTCCTGTGAAGGGGTATCTCTGGGAATCCCAGCAGGACAACTCCTGTCCTCTGTCAGTTGGAGCTGATGTGTCTGTGCATCTCTGCAAGCCCTGGGGCTGCTTATGGAACCATCAGGGCTTCAGGTACAAGTACTGCTTCCCAGAAAGCCACTGCTTAGTGGCAGGGGAGGACAGATGTATGCTCAGTGAGGATCTCTGTGGATACTTCATATGGGCACACACCCCTTCCCTTCTCTGGGAGCTCTGCGAGACAGCTCTGTGCTGATTTACCCCAGTTTCATCATTGCTCCATCTCTTCCTCAGGTTTCCTGCAGGAGAGTGTTATGATCTTTTTCTGAGAGCATCTCACACCATGGCTGAGAATCAGGTACGCTTCTTTAGGCCCCGCCCAAAAGGAGTGTTTCGAACTGCTGCTCGTAAATGGGGGTGTGCTGCAACCCCAGTCCAGCTGATTGTTTATTGCTGCTGATTAGCTAATTGCTTCCAATTGCCAGCAACACTCATTGAATTCACGCTGTGATTTCTCTGTCAGTCGGGGAGAAGGGGCAGGTTTGGGAGGGAAGGTTGTATTTGCCAGGCTGAAAAGGACAAATGGTGCTGCAATGAAGCACTCAAATCATTGCACAGTTCGTTCTGCTGTTTATATTAAACCAAAAGCAACGTCCAGGGGAAGAAGGGAGCAGAATTTCCCTCTGACTAATGCTGCTGGATTGTGCAGGGCTGTGAGGGAACTGCCAGCCAGAGAAACCATCAAGAGGGGAAAGGAAGTGGAATGGGAATCTAATTATCCATCTGCAAAGACAGACGCTAGTCTGGACTTAGGGCCCGGCCCTGGGCAGACTGATGTGGGCAGTGACGTTTGCACGAACTGTTTTTATGGCGGGGCTGGGAAACGGGGTCCCAGGGGTCCCCTCTGGGATGGCAGATGGTCCAGCACATCATGGAGAGCTGAATGAGACTGGAAGCCACAAAGCTGCTTTCGCCGGGAACACTGCCCCATGCTGGGCTCTGAGAGGCAGCACCTTGCAGCCAGATACAGCTTTGTTATGTGGAGGTGGAGCATGGGCAGAGCTGTGGAGGTGCAAACTGAGGAGGGTAAATGCTTGGCTCTCTCTCAGCAGGCTCGTCTTGGTCAAGTGGGTTGGTGCTGCAAGCCCAAGGGTGAGGGAAGGAAGGTGCAGGTCCCCATGTGCCTCTGCTATCTCAACATGCACAAGGACAGTGCTTCGTGTTACTCAGTGTGACTGTGTGGGGGCAGCTGACAGCAGGGAGGGAGGGTAGGAGGCTGGAACCTGGGGGTCTGAGCACTGAATGGAGACCTACAGGAGATCCCCTGGGAAGGAGAAGGTGCCTATACCTCCTTTTCTGCAGAGCTTTTTGGCGTTACAAAGGCCAGCTTTCTTCTCCTTAGGTGCCTCCCAAGACTGAAGGTTGCTTTAGAGAGCTGCCTTTTTTCCCTTAACTAATGGAATTAAAAGTTATTTGATGAGCTAGGAGTGGGCTTATTCTCCTCTCTTGTGGGCATCAGATACTCCTAAAGTTATGTTAATTGTAGCTGGGAGACCCAGATAGAGGCTGGGAGCTCTCCCAAGACAGTTTGCTTTCATTCTCCCAATACTGTGTTCAGGAGCCTGTTGGGAGGACACTGGATTAAAAAAGACCTTGCAGACCTGGGAGTATCTGTGAGATAGGTGAACTGGGGATGAACCAGAAGCATCTCTGCTTGAGTGAAGCACCCCTTTTCCCATCTTACTTGTCCACTGCCTTGCTCTCCATGGTCTATGCTCAGTGCACTGTTTGAAGGTGTGGTGCCCCGCCCTGGACTGTCTATCCCAGTGATGCCCTTGGATTAACTCCCACTGGATCAGGCATGGGTGTCTCAGGATGCTCAGAGGCCGTGATGACCTTTCCAGTTCAGGATTCAGCCTCTTTGGTAGACAGGCCTGATCCTGCATCCCTTACTCACGTGAGCAGTCGTCTGTATTCCAAAGGGACTACTCGGTGAGTAAGGATCGCAGGATTGGGACCACTACCTGTAACTTAAACTGGACCTTCTGTAGAATCCTGTCCCTAACCTTTTTCTGTTCATGTATGTTAACATCAAGAGCTTCCAAAACTGCTGATGCTTGTTATTTGGATGGAGAACCCGAGAGCTGGAAGAAGCAGTGGTTTTTCATTTCAGAGGGTAAATCACCATTATTTTCCATCCTCTCCCACCAAACAGCTCCCAGCTCAACCAGCTTCTGTGCCATGGAGCAATCTGCACCTGTTTGTCTCCCAAGTGTTGCTGTTCCTGGCTTCCTAGGGCTGGCAGGGCCCTGCTGTGCCTCTCTCTGGTTTTCCCAGCTGTATCTTTGAGGGGCTGGGATTCTATTTAGGCCTGATTTGTGCTGCAGAGCAGGGAGAGAGATGAGCATCAGTAGTGCCAAGACTGCCACAGACTTTCCAGCACCACCTCGTTTCTCCTCCTGTCTGAACAGTCTAAATTTGGAAATCTCTGCCCTGTGCTAAGGTTTTGAATGCGTTCGCAATCGGTGTGAGTGCCTGTGACCCTTTGCGAGGCGGTAGCAACGGGGGAGGCCGGTTTGACCTGCACGTTGATTTCTGTGTGTCCCTGGCCAGGGAAGCCCCGGTGCCCCGGGCTCTGACACGGCCCTTCCGCGGGCCGGTTTCTCCCTCGCGTGGAACGTGCGGGTACCGCACCGTGGCTGCTCCCGCCGAGGGGCTGGTGGAAGAGATCCAGCCAGCGCCACGGCTGCCTGATTTGTTACATCGTGAAGATTATTCTAAACGAGGAGCTGAGTGTGAGAACTGCTGTGAACTCGCTCCAGCTCAAGTCACGAGTTTAAACAAGCAGGAGGCGATTTATGGTTGTTGGTCCTTTTTGAGAGCTGGAAGTGGAGGCATGGCATGAGTCACACAGTGCTTCTTGGGAAGCACGAGGCACTTCAAGTGGAAGCAGGGAGCACGAATACTTTTGAAATGGAATTTGATAGATTTCTGGAGGGATTATGTGACAAACCAGCAGCGATTCTTGAGCGGAAATTAAAGCTTGACATGTGGGGCAGGTAAAAGAAAAGATGAGATTTGGTTGCTATGTGGATTGTGCTTGTGGCACTGAGCATACAGGAGATTAATCCTGTGCTTTGGGATTTCTGCATTTCTGGTCTGGTATCTTTATTTTCCCTGAGCATCAAAGAATGAACTCTGCCAGGGCTCTGATGCTCCCAGTAGCCACTTACAGGGAGCCTTGCTTGCAAGTTCAAGGTTAAATTAATCATCAGAGTTCAGATCAGCAAGGCATTTTCCTTTGGAGCAGGTCAGCAAGAGCCTCAGGGTGAGTGTGCAGCTCTGCTGGTGATGGAGCAGCATAGTTCAGACCTTGTGATACCCGTGAGATTCATCTGTCTGAAGTCAGAACTGGCTTTCCATGTAGTGAGAGAGGAGGCAGCAGGAGAAGTGGGAACCGAGCCTTGGAGGTTCCCAGCTATGCACTTGCAAGGATGAGATCTGCAGTTCCTCAGCCTCCATTGCCCTGGTCCAAGCTGGGAATGGTTTTACTGCCTGCTGCTGCTCCTGTTCAGCAAACAGCTCCTCTGGAATTGCCCTTCCTGTCATCCTAGAAAACAGTCAGGAAGAAAACTTCACTTCTGTGGGGAATTCTGAAAATAGCGTTGTCTGCTTCAGAGGAAAAACCATAAATGCTGTTATTACATGACGGTGCTGACCCTGCCAAGCCATGGATATGCAGTTTCACAGCCCTTCTGCTCAGGCCAGCCACCATCCCTGGTAGAACCCTGTTGCCTGGCTCTGTGCTGCTCAAGAGTATCTGTTTGGATCAGGCTGAAGATTTTTCCTTCCATAACATGCTCCTTATTGTTCACCAAGGATGAAGCCTGAGCACTGCAGTCCCTAGGTCACAGCATCTCTGCCAGAAACCAGTTTCTCTGTGTGTGTGGGAACTCTCTCTGCTGTCACAGTTTGACAAAGAAGATCTGGTCCATGAGATAGGATGGACTTGGAGCACCCCAAACCTGTGTTGCTCTTTCTGAGTGTTTGCCAGGTTGGGGCCAGGCAGAGCTCTGCTCTGACCGTCAGAAACCTGGATTTTGCCACTACTTTTCACCCCTGAGTGCTGCTGCTAACACCTGCCTGGAGAGGAGGTTAGAGGTGCCAGTGGAAGAAAACACTTCTAGATCTTGAAAGGGCAAAGATGTTCCCTGCTGAGCTCTGCTGCACACTACATGTGAGATGTGCTGTTTTTCCTCTCTTAAGGGTGTCGTACATCAGATTTCTTGTTGGAGGAGCAGGCCAGGGTTTTACACTGGGTATTTCTAGGGGCTGTGTGGAAACAGAGGAGTGTGATCAGAAAGGATGGGGCAAAACAAGATTGGCTTCTCTGTATTTGAGAAGTTTGCACACAGACCAGCCTGAGCCAACAGCTCTGGGTGTGTCATGTGGCACATCTGAGGGACACAAATGAGTGCTCTCCTTGGCCTGTCATTTATGGTTTGGTGACTCTGAGGAGGCAAGATGAGTATCTGTAGGAGGGATGGAAGAGACTGAGTCTGGGATGGGTTGACCGTCCTTCAACATTTTGGAAGCCATAGCACTGGCCACTCAGCCTTAAGATGCTCTCTGTAGCCAAGACCTACTCTTCTGGGTTTCTTTTCCTAATCTGCTCTCTGAGTTTCCAGGCATGGCCTTCTGACTGAAATTCCTCCTTGGCTGCCAGTCCTGAGAGCATGTATGATGTGTAAGAGCTCAAGGCACTTGGGAGACAGTAGTTCCTTGTTCCTCTCTGCACTGTCAGCACGGCTCTTGGAGCCATGAACAACACTGTGGTTTTGTTGCATCCAACTAATTTTTTACTTCATCTGTGATCCCAGCTAAGAAAAATGCTCTGATTTAGTGCAGTGGTCTCTTGGGGACACAGTATGCATCCATGTNGCTGTCACAGTTTGACAAAGAAGATCTGGTCCATGAGATAGGATGGACTTGGAGCACCCCAAACCTGTGTTGCTCTTTCTGAGTGTTTGCCAGGTTGGGGCCAGGCAGAGCTCTGCTCTGACCGTCAGAAACCTGGATTTTGCCACTACTTTTCACCCCTGAGTGCTGCTGCTAACACCTGCCTGGAGAGGAGGTTAGAGGTGCCAGTGGAAGAAAACACTTCTAGATCTTGAAAGGGCAAAGATGTTCCCTGCTGAGCTCTGCTGCACACTACATGTGAGATGTGCTGTTTTTCCTCTCTTAAGGGTGTCGTACATCAGATTTCTTGTTGGAGGAGCAGGCCAGGGTTTTACACTGGGTATTTCTAGGGGCTGTGTGGAAACAGAGGAGTGTGATCAGAAAGGATGGGGCAAAACAAGATTGGCTTCTCTGTATTTGAGAAGTTTGCACACAGACCAGCCTGAGCCAACAGCTCTGGGTGTGTCATGTGGCACATCTGAGGGACACAAATGAGTGCTCTCCTTGGCCTGTCATTTATGGTTTGGTGACTCTGAGGAGGCAAGATGAGTATCTGTAGGAGGGATGGAAGAGACTGAGTCTGGGATGGGTTGACCGTCCTTCAACATTTTGGAAGCCATAGCACTGGCCACTCAGCCTTAAGATGCTCTCTGTAGCCAAGACCTACTCTTCTGGGTTTCTTTTCCTAATCTGCTCTCTGAGTTTCCAGGCATGGCCTTCTGACTGAAATTCCTCCTTGGCTGCCAGTCCTGAGAGCATGTATGATGTGTAAGAGCTCAAGGCACTTGGGAGACAGTAGTTCCTTGTTCCTCTCTGCACTGTCAGCACGGCTCTTGGAGCCATGAACAACACTGTGGTTTTGTTGCATCCAACTAATTTTTTACTTCATCTGTGATCCCAGCTAAGAAAAATGCTCTGATTTAGTGCAGTGGTCTCTTGGGGACACAGTATGCATCCATGTGCACTTGGAAGATACTTGTGGTTGGTGGCCATGTGGCCTGTGGCCCTCAGACAAGGTTTTTCCAAGCCATGAGAATTCAAGGAGTTGGAGAGGGTTTGCTTGCAGCTCTTGTGGTTTATGGAGTGGAAGGACTGGTGAAACCTCCTGTTATCACAAGCAAGATGCATTTTTGGTGTACCACAAGCCATTGCTCTTGCTGCCCAGTGCAGGCAGCATGGTACCATCACTGTTCCTTGGTCATGTGCAAGCAGCAGACCCTGGTAGTGGAGTCCTCCAGTCAGGAAAGCAAGGGTTAGGTATTGTGAGTCTAGGAGGAAAAAAGGTGTCATGAGCATGGCCTAACTTACCACTGGGCTGGGAGACCAGCGTAGGGTTGTTGGCTCCCTGAGGAATGGAGCAATGCTGCAGAGCAGGGGTGAGTTGCCAGATCATCAGTGTTCTGAGCAGTGACAATTCCTGCCACACCTGGATCTAGGTCCAGGCCTTCTGCTTGACTCTTACATGCAGAAACAACTTGGAACAAAACCCAATGGGTGTAATTTAAGCATGCTGCTGGCAGAGCAGGGTGGTGTGGAGAAGGGCTTCATGCATGTAGTATGACAGCTGCTATGTGTGGCAGGAGTTTTCCTGCTCTGGGAGTGTTTCTCAGTTCTCCTGTACTTATTTTTATCATCCTTTTGGACCTTGTGCCTGTAGCTTCTGATGTCACCTTCTGTCAGCTTGCAGGATGGCAGCATAGGTAAAACATTTTCAGCTCTTCTTTCCTTTCCACACCCACAGCTGCCCCCAGACTTCAGGCTGTTGGACCTTGTAGTGACTCAGTACATTGTAGCAGAACGTGGTGTCAGCCAGACTCGGGGTGTGTGGTGGACGCCCTGGGTTGTGGCCCAAAGGTGACCAGCACAGGCCCTGCTGGTCAGGTGCTCTATGGAGCCATTGTCAGAGACCTGCAGTTCCCAGAGAAGCATTGGGAGCTCTGGCTGGGAGAGAGGCAGGAGTATGGCTGCAGCTTGTGTCCTTTCCATGGGCAAGCAGAAAGCTGCTCAGCAACCTGTGTGGCAAGGGACAGGTTCCTCCAGCACCACCAGTGCTCCTGTCACTTCATTATGCATGCTTGTGGTATTAACCCCCCAGTTTNTATCTGTTTGGATCAGGCTGAAGATTTTTCCTTCCATAACATGCTCCTTATTGTTCACCAAGGATGAAGCCTGAGCACTGCAGTCCCTAGGTCACAGCATCTCTGCCAGAAACCAGTTTCTCTGTGTGTGTGGGAACTCTCTCTGCTGTCACAGTTTGACAAAGAAGATCTGGTCCATGAGATAGGATGGACTTGGAGCACCCCAAACCTGTGTTGCTCTTTCTGAGTGTTTGCCAGGTTGGGGCCAGGCAGAGCTCTGCTCTGACCGTCAGAAACCTGGATTTTGCCACTACTTTTCACCCCTGAGTGCTGCTGCTAACACCTGCCTGGAGAGGAGGTTAGAGGTGCCAGTGGAAGAAAACACTTCTAGATCTTGAAAGGGCAAAGATGTTCCCTGCTGAGCTCTGCTGCACACTACATGTGAGATGTGCTGTTTTTCCTCTCTTAAGGGTGTCGTACATCAGATTTCTTGTTGGAGGAGCAGGCCAGGGTTTTACACTGGGTATTTCTAGGGGCTGTGTGGAAACAGAGGAGTGTGATCAGAAAGGATGGGGCAAAACAAGATTGGCTTCTCTGTATTTGAGAAGTTTGCACACAGACCAGCCTGAGCCAACAGCTCTGGGTGTGTCATGTGGCACATCTGAGGGACACAAATGAGTGCTCTCCTTGGCCTGTCATTTATGGTTTGGTGACTCTGAGGAGGCAAGATGAGTATCTGTAGGAGGGATGGAAGAGACTGAGTCTGGGATGGGTTGACCGTCCTTCAACATTTTGGAAGCCATAGCACTGGCCACTCAGCCTTAAGATGCTCTCTGTAGCCAAGACCTACTCTTCTGGGTTTCTTTTCCTAATCTGCTCTCTGAGTTTCCAGGCATGGCCTTCTGACTGAAATTCCTCCTTGGCTGCCAGTCCTGAGAGCATGTATGATGTGTAAGAGCTCAAGGCACTTGGGAGACAGTAGTTCCTTGTTCCTCTCTGCACTGTCAGCACGGCTCTTGGAGCCATGAACAACACTGTGGTTTTGTTGCATCCAACTAATTTTTTACTTCATCTGTGATCCCAGCTAAGAAAAATGCTCTGATTTAGTGCAGTGGTCTCTTGGGGACACAGTATGCATCCATGTGCACTTGGAAGATACTTGTGGTTGGTGGCCATGTGGCCTGTGGCCCTCAGACAAGGTTTTTCCAAGCCATGAGAATTCAAGGAGTTGGAGAGGGTTTGCTTGCAGCTCTTGTGGTTTATGGAGTGGAAGGACTGGTGAAACCTCCTGTTATCACAAGCAAGATGCATTTTTGGTGTACCACAAGCCATTGCTCTTGCTGCCCAGTGCAGGCAGCATGGTACCATCACTGTTCCTTGGTCATGTGCAAGCAGCAGACCCTGGTAGTGGAGTCCTCCAGTCAGGAAAGCAAGGGTTAGGTATTGTGAGTCTAGGAGGAAAAAAGGTGTCATGAGCATGGCCTAACTTACCACTGGGCTGGGAGACCAGCGTAGGGTTGTTGGCTCCCTGAGGAATGGAGCAATGCTGCAGAGCAGGGGTGAGTTGCCAGATCATCAGTGTTCTGAGCAGTGACAATTCCTGCCACACCTGGATCTAGGTCCAGGCCTTCTGCTTGACTCTTACATGCAGAAACAACTTGGAACAAAACCCAATGGGTGTAATTTAAGCATGCTGCTGGCAGAGCAGGGTGGTGTGGAGAAGGGCTTCATGCATGTAGTATGACAGCTGCTATGTGTGGCAGGAGTTTTCCTGCTCTGGGAGTGTTTCTCAGTTCTCCTGTACTTATTTTTATCATCCTNTGGCCACTCAGCCTTAAGATGCTCTCTGTAGCCAAGACCTACTCTTCTGGGTTTCTTTTCCTAATCTGCTCTCTGAGTTTCCAGGCATGGCCTTCTGACTGAAATTCCTCCTTGGCTGCCAGTCCTGAGAGCATGTATGATGTGTAAGAGCTCAAGGCACTTGGGAGACAGTAGTTCCTTGTTCCTCTCTGCACTGTCAGCACGGCTCTTGGAGCCATGAACAACACTGTGGTTTTGTTGCATCCAACTAATTTTTTACTTCATCTGTGATCCCAGCTAAGAAAAATGCTCTGATTTAGTGCAGTGGTCTCTTGGGGACACAGTATGCATCCATGTGCACTTGGAAGATACTTGTGGTTGGTGGCCATGTGGCCTGTGGCCCTCAGACAAGGTTTTTCCAAGCCATGAGAATTCAAGGAGTTGGAGAGGGTTTGCTTGCAGCTCTTGTGGTTTATGGAGTGGAAGGACTGGTGAAACCTCCTGTTATCACAAGCAAGATGCATTTTTGGTGTACCACAAGCCATTGCTCTTGCTGCCCAGTGCAGGCAGCATGGTACCATCACTGTTCCTTGGTCATGTGCAAGCAGCAGACCCTGGTAGTGGAGTCCTCCAGTCAGGAAAGCAAGGGTTAGGTATTGTGAGTCTAGGAGGAAAAAAGGTGTCATGAGCATGGCCTAACTTACCACTGGGCTGGGAGACCAGCGTAGGGTTGTTGGCTCCCTGAGGAATGGAGCAATGCTGCAGAGCAGGGGTGAGTTGCCAGATCATCAGTGTTCTGAGCAGTGACAATTCCTGCCACACCTGGATCTAGGTCCAGGCCTTCTGCTTGACTCTTACATGCAGAAACAACTTGGAACAAAACCCAATGGGTGTAATTTAAGCATGCTGCTGGCAGAGCAGGGTGGTGTGGAGAAGGGCTTCATGCATGTAGTATGACAGCTGCTATGTGTGGCAGGAGTTTTCCTGCTCTGGGAGTGTTTCTCAGTTCTCCTGTACTTATTTTTATCATCCTTTTGGACCTTGTGCCTGTAGCTTCTGATGTCACCTTCTGTCAGCTTGCAGGATGGCAGCATAGGTAAAACATTTTCAGCTCTTCTTTCCTTTCCACACCCACAGCTGCCCCCAGACTTCAGGCTGTTGGACCTTGTAGTGACTCAGTACATTGTAGCAGAACGTGGTGTCAGCCAGACTCGGGGTGTGTGGTGGACGCCCTGGGTTGTGGCCCAAAGGTGACCAGCACAGGCCCTGCTGGTCAGGTGCTCTATGGAGCCATTGTCAGAGACCTGCAGTTCCCAGAGAAGCATTGGGAGCTCTGGCTGGGAGAGAGGCAGGAGTATGGCTGCAGCTTGTGTCCTTTCCATGGGCAAGCAGAAAGCTGCTCAGCAACCTNGGGTGACCAGCACAGGCCCTGCTGGTCAGGTGCTCTATGGAGCCACTGCAGGAGACCTGCAGTTCCCAGAGAAGCATTGGGAGCTCTGGCTGGGAGAGGGGCAGGAGTATAGCTGCAGCTTGTGTCCTTCCCATTGGGGATCAGAAAGCTGCTCGGGAACCCGTGTGGCAAGGGACAGGTTCCTCCAGCGCCACCAGTGCTGTCATCTCCTGTCACTTCATTACACATGCTGTGGTATTAACCCCCCCAGTTTCTGGAATCGTGTGATTATATGAAATTATCGGCTTTTGTCTGTTTCAAATAAATTCCTGTTCAGTTTCTATGGCTGCACAGAAAAGCTGGAAGGCAGATCTTATAGGTAGGTTCAGAACACAGACTTGAGATTTGAATGACTTTTCTGGCTTGCTGGGCTGGGTAAGTCTGCTTAATGAACACACAGATACTTATCCTGAAATGTCTTCAAAGCTTAAGTGGTGTCACGATCCACTAATGTAAGCAGGAATCGTGATNAGGAGCAGGCCAGGGTTTTACACTGGGTATTTCTAGGGGCTGTGTGGAAACAGAGGAGTGTGATCAGAAAGGATGGGGCAAAACAAGATTGGCTTCTCTGTATTTGAGAAGTTTGCACACAGACCAGCCTGAGCCAACAGCTCTGGGTGTGTCATGTGGCACATCTGAGGGACACAAATGAGTGCTCTCCTTGGCCTGTCATTTATGGTTTGGTGACTCTGAGGAGGCAAGATGAGTATCTGTAGGAGGGATGGAAGAGACTGAGTCTGGGATGGGTTGACCGTCCTTCAACATTTTGGAAGCCATAGCACTGGCCACTCAGCCTTAAGATGCTCTCTGTAGCCAAGACCTACTCTTCTGGGTTTCTTTTCCTAATCTGCTCTCTGAGTTTCCAGGCATGGCCTTCTGACTGAAATTCCTCCTTGGCTGCCAGTCCTGAGAGCATGTATGATGTGTAAGAGCTCAAGGCACTTGGGAGACAGTAGTTCCTTGTTCCTCTCTGCACTGTCAGCACGGCTCTTGGAGCCATGAACAACACTGTGGTTTTGTTGCATCCAACTAATTTTTTACTTCATCTGTGATCCCAGCTAAGAAAAATGCTCTGATTTAGTGCAGTGGTCTCTTGGGGACACAGTATGCATCCATGTGCACTTGGAAGATACTTGTGGTTGGTGGCCATGTGGCCTGTGGCCCTCAGACAAGGTTTTTCCAAGCCATGAGAATTCAAGGAGTTGGAGAGGGTTTGCTTGCAGCTCTTGTGGTTTATGGAGTGGAAGGACTGGTGAAACCTCCTGTTATCACAAGCAAGATGCATTTTTGGTGTACCACAAGCCATTGCTCTTGCTGCCCAGTGCAGGCAGCATGGTACCATCACTGTTCCTTGGTCATGTGCAAGCAGCAGACCCTGGTAGTGGAGTCCTCCAGTCAGGAAAGCAAGGGTTAGGTATTGTGAGTCTAGGAGGAAAAAAGGTGTCATGAGCATGGCCTAACTTACCACTGGGCTGGGAGACCAGCGTAGGGTTGTTGGCTCCCTGAGGAATGGAGCAATGCTGCAGAGCAGGGGTGAGTTGCCAGATCATCAGTGTTCTGAGCAGTGACAATTCCTGCCACACCTGGATCTAGGTCCAGGCCTTCTGCTTGACTCTTACATGCAGAAACAACTTGGAACAAAACCCAATGGGTGTAATTTAAGCATGCTGCTGGCAGAGCAGGGTGGTGTGGAGAAGGGCTTCATGCATGTAGTATGACAGCTGCTATGTGTGGCAGGAGTTTTCCTGCTCTGGGAGTGTTTCTCAGTTCTCCTGTACTTATTTTTATCATCCTTTTGGACCTTGTGCCTGTAGCTTCTGATGTCACCTTCTGTCAGCTTGCAGGATGGCAGCATAGGTAAAACATTTTCAGCTCTTCTTTCCTTTCCACACCCACAGCTGCCCCCAGACTTCAGGCTGTTGGACCTTGTAGTGACTCAGTACATTGTAGCAGAACGTGGTGTCAGCCAGACTCGGGGTGTGTGGTGGACGCCCTGGGTTGTGGCCCAAAGGTGACCAGCACAGGCCCTGCTGGTCAGGTGCTCTATGGAGCCATTGTCAGAGACCTGCAGTTCCCAGAGAAGCATTGGGAGCTCTGGCTGGGAGAGAGGGAGGAGTATGGCTGCAGCTTGTGTCCTTTCCATGGGCAAGCAGAAAGCTGCTCAGCAACCTGTGTGGCAAGGGACAGGTTCCTCCAGCACCACCAGTGCTCCTGTCACTTCATTATGCATGCTTGTGGTATTAACCCCCCAGTTTCTGGAATTGTGTGATTATATGAAATTATCAGCCTTTGTCTGTTTCAAATTCCGGTTCCGTTTCTATGGCTGCACAGAAAAGCTGGAAGGCAGATCTTATAGGTAGGTTAAGAATCCAGACTTGAGATTTGAATGACTTTTCTGGCTTGCTGGGCTGGATTCGTCTGCCTAATGAACACACAGATACTTATCCTGAAATGTCTTTAAAGCTTAAGTGGTTGCTATAAGGCCCAAAATTCATCAGCTGATATTTCAGTTGGATTCAGAGATGAGCCTGCAACAGAGTCGGAACTAGACAACAGATGAACCTGCACAGAAGCGGATCCACATCAACCAGGACTAGGATCTGGGGGCTATGTTTGGACCCTGCTTTTTGGGAGCTTTCTGTACCCTTGAGACCTTCACCAACGCCAGAATCATTACATTTCTGCTGAGATCAGGTTTTCTTCAGCAAACCTTTGTCTCGGCTGCGTCAGGCAGGATATCCAAGGAATCCTCCAGCTGAATAAGCTCATCTGTCAAGCGGAGTCAGACTTATGGCCGGGGCAGCATCCGGGACGTGCACAACCCCTCCGCGGGACACTGGCGGAGCGACATCGCCTCTGGCCTGCGGCCGCGGTGGCCTTTGTCCTGTCCTCGGTGGCAGGCTCCTCCCGCGCCATAGGCGGAGGCAGGAAATCCCGGGCAGCTGCCTGGGAGCCTGCTCGCCTTTCCTCGCCTCCTCTCGCTTCTCCTCCTCGCCTCGCCTCGGCCCCGAGGCGAGCCGAGCCAGCNGCCTAACTTACCACTGGGCTGGGAGACCAGCGTAGGGTTGTTGGCTCCCTGAGGAATGGAGCAATGCTGCAGAGCAGGGGTGAGTTGCCAGATCATCAGTGTTCTGAGCAGTGACAATTCCTGCCACACCTGGATCTAGGTCCAGGCCTTCTGCTTGACTCTTACATGCAGAAACAACTTGGAACAAAACCCAATGGGTGTAATTTAAGCATGCTGCTGGCAGAGCAGGGTGGTGTGGAGAAGGGCTTCATGCATGTAGTATGACAGCTGCTATGTGTGGCAGGAGTTTTCCTGCTCTGGGAGTGTTTCTCAGTTCTCCTGTACTTATTTTTATCATCCTTTTGGACCTTGTGCCTGTAGCTTCTGATGTCACCTTCTGTCAGCTTGCAGGATGGCAGCATAGGTAAAACATTTTCAGCTCTTCTTTCCTTTCCACACCCACAGCTGCCCCCAGACTTCAGGCTGTTGGACCTTGTAGTGACTCAGTACATTGTAGCAGAACGTGGTGTCAGCCAGACTCGGGGTGTGTGGTGGACGCCCTGGGTTGTGGCCCAAAGGTGACCAGCACAGGCCCTGCTGGTCAGGTGCTCTATGGAGCCATTGTCAGAGACCTGCAGTTCCCAGAGAAGCATTGGGAGCTCTGGCTGGGAGAGAGGCAGGAGTATGGCTGCAGCTTGTGTCCTTTCCATGGGCAAGCAGAAAGCTGCTCAGCAACCTGTGTGGCAAGGGACAGGTTCCTCCAGCACCACCAGTGCTCCTGTCACTTCATTATGCATGCTTGTGGTATTAACCCCCCAGTTTCTGGAATTGTGTGATTATATGAAATTATCAGCCTTTGTCTGTTTCAAATTCCGGTTCCGTTTCTATGGCTGCACAGAAAAGCTGGAAGGCAGATCTTATAGGTAGGTTAAGAATCCAGACTTGAGATTTGAATGACTTTTCTGGCTTGCTGGGCTGGATTCGTCTGCCTAATGAACACACAGATACTTATCCTGAAATGTCTTTAAAGCTTAAGTGGTTGCTATAAGGCCCAAAATTCATCAGCTGATATTTCAGTTGGATTCAGAGATGAGCCTGCAACAGAGTCGGAACTAGACAACAGATGAACCTGCACAGAAGCGGATCCACATCAACCAGGACTAGGATCTGGGGGCTATGTTTGGACCCTGCTTTTTGGGAGCTTTCTGTACCCTTGAGACCTTCACCAACGCCAGAATCATTACATTTCTGCTGAGATCAGGTTTTCTTCAGCAAACCTTTGTCTCGGCTGCGTCAGGCAGGATATCCAAGGAATCCTCCAGCTGAATAAGCTCATCTGTCAAGCGGAGTCAGACTTATGGCCGGGGCAGCATCCGGGACGTGCACAACCCCTCCGCGGGACACTGGCGGAGCGACATCGCCTCTGGCCTGCGGCCGCGGTGGCCTTTGTCCTGTCCTCGGTGGCAGGCTCCTCCCGCGCCATAGGCGGAGGCAGGAAATCCCGGGCAGCTGCCTGGGAGCCTGCTCGCCTTTCCTCGCCTCCTCTCGCTTCTCCTCCTCGCCTCGCCTCGGCACCGAGGCGAGCCGAGCCAGCCCAGCGTGTGTGTGCACGCGTAGGCGGGGGGGCTGCCGCATGGATTTAGCGAAGGCTGGGAGGGAACACATGGGTCGGGGTTTTTTTGTTGGCCCGCAGTGGCTGTCTGTCCGTCCTGCCAGCCGCTGTTATGGATTCGATCATTATCCAGGAGCGGTTAGTGGAGCAGCTGCTGTCTCCCCTGATGCAGGCACAGCGAAGCCACCCAGGCAAGCTGAAGGTACAGGGATGTATTTATAGCACTGCGCGATCCGGGGAGCAGCGGGGACTTGAGGGGGGAGGATGGTGCCCGAGCAGACGTGTGCGGCACAAGATGAGACTTCTGAGGAACAGAGGAGCGGAAACACACTGGTAAGGGAGGGATGGCGGGGAGAGAAAGGAGGAGAGCAGCTCCCGTGGGCGCAGGGTCGAGGGGCGAGTTGGACAGCTGGGAGGTGTGCGACATTTTTGAGTGGTTATTTGATGCAGTGATTCCCTCTCTGAATGGCGTTTGTGTACTTGGGAGTGCTCAGGGCAGGAGTCAGCTCTGTGTGTGCCCACACGCAGCCCGGTTTGTGTTAATTAACAGTGTGTTAATGTAGTGCTTTGCTGGCCAGTGTTCCTTCTTTGCAGCAAATGCTGGTGGGCGAGTGGTTTTGCGAGACTCCCGTGCTCAGCCCCAGGCCCGAGGCAGCAGATGTCCGCGGCAGATGCCTCGGGGGCTGTTTGTGTAACGAATTTATGCAGCTTTCTGCAATGAAAGGAAGCGGAGGGTCTGCTTCTCCTGCTGGGCTGGGCTGGTTCGTGCAGACGCGGATGTGGCGGCCGTGCCTGGCCGGGGGCGAACGGCTGGAGGAAGGGCCGCCCGGGAGGGAGCTGGATGGCTTGTGCTGGAGGCTGTGACACCGAGAGGGCCCCTTCCCCCCAGACAAGGGCAGGCAGAGGCACCAGGATCTTTGCACACCTCCATCATTTCTGGGGTTTGTTCCAGACCTTGATAGGAGCCATTCTTCAGGTTTGTTGTGGTCCCCTGGTGTTTAATTTTATCCCTTTTGAAAACCCAGCAAGGCCCCAATTATCCCCAGGCTGAATGGATAAGTCACATGAGATCTGGGTTGGTTTAAACAGCGTGGTGGTTTAAACCGAGAGGTGAGGAGGGAATCAGTAGTGGCAGGAGTGATGGAGGCTCTGTGGCAGTGTGCCTGCCTTGAGGCACAGACAGCTCTGCAAACATCTCTGTACTGGGAGAGCTTCTCCTCTGTGCAACAAAGTCCGACTGTTTCTACCCACACAGCAGGAGCAAGGCTGGAACCCACCAGGGTTTTTTTGTTTGGCTCAAACTGCTGGGGAGTCCTGGCCACCTCAACCAGGTGTTGGAGTATGTGAGGATGTCACATGTGCTGTCGTGTCCCGTGAACCAGTGAGTGTGTGCTGAGGGAGAGTACGGATGTGTTTTGCTTGGCGTGGGGTGCTTTGGTTTGTGACAGGGCAAAAGATCAGCCACAGCTCTTGGTGGCCTCTACTGTGGTGCATGAGGCACGTTCCCAGGCATGTGGGAGTGAGATGACAGTGGGAACAAAGGCAGCACCATGGAGCAGGTGGTGAAGAGAGTGGCTTCTTGTGCCAGAGTGCCTCTGCCTCTGCTGGCCAGGGTGCTTTCGTGACAGCTGGAGCTGGCAAGGGAAACACAGTGCAGCAACCAGCTGTCCTGGCTCGTGTCAGCTTGATGGGACCTGGTTTGTGAGGGTCGAGAGCATGCAGAGGGGGCTGTGATGCTTCCAGGAACTCTCTCAGTCTGAGCTTCTCATCTAATTAATGGATTTTAGCTTTTCACAACCCAGAAAGTCTCCTGCCTCCTTCAATAGCCTCTCAGGCCTCTACACTCTCTTTGGTGCTTTCCGTCTCATGCACAGTTTCACTGCAAATAGTATCTGTGTTGAAACAGCGGTAGTGAGTGAAGAAGAGCTTGGAGTGAGGCATACACTGGGCTCAGAAGTCTCCTTGGGCTCTTTAAATGCCTTGTTGATGTCGGCACACTGTCAGAGACAGTGGCACGTGTCTGTCGCAGCACCCAAATATGGCAGGGATAAGAGCACACATTGTGTGTCTCAAAACCAAGATGAGGGACTGTAATTCAAGGCTGGCTGTGATGCAGGGAACACACAGTTGTCCCTGAGAGAGGGCTCCTGTAAGAGGGGCAGCCCTCTTCACAATTGCCTCTACCTGTCTTGCCTGCCTTGGGAGACATGCTGGCCATTGGCTCCTGACAGGGCTCTGCAGTGCATCCATGACTGGTCAGAGGGAGTTATGGCTGGGGACAGGGCTTTTCCCCTCACAGCTTTGGCTGCCTCCCACAGTAAGGGAGGCTCTTCTCCTGAATTGTGCTCAGCACTGACCTTCTGTTCTGCATGGGAAATGACTACATGAGTCATGGGTAAAGGATAGTGTCCTGCACCATCTGAGATTTGCTCATTTCGCACATTGTGATTCCGCTGAGCTCTGGGGAGGCAAGCAGAGGTATAGTAAATCCAACGTCTCTTGGTTGGGCTGAACAGAAATGAGAGATCAGATTCAGCCAGTTACACCTGGCAGAAGTAAGTGGAGTTGCACCAGAGCTCAGCTCCCCGGTGTCAGCCCTTAATCATCTAGGTTAAAAACCAAACAAAACAAGAGAAACACACCCTGCGCCTTAGCTATGGTTTCATTAGCACATTACTGATACTATTTCACATGTGAGGTCACTGTAGAGAGCAGGTGATTGTTGTCTTTCCAAAATCTGGTAACGATCAGGACAGGAAAAGCACAAAGGGGAAGTATGTTGTATATTTGTGGTGCTTGCTGGGAAACACTGGACCTTACATGGTGAGGTGTGGTCTGTTACATGTACACCTAGCTGTGTTCATGGATGTGTTTCACTGGGAAGCGAAGTGGCTGGGACACAGCCCTGGCACCGTAGGACAGAGGCTGGAAGCACTCTTTTCTTCCTTATTTTCGTGATCTTGCCTTTATCACATTTCCCACTCTGCCCTTTCCCGAGCCTTTTGAGTGGCAGTTCATGGTGTCCCCCAGGCAGGCGTTATTTTGCTGTGTGCAGCTCATCAGGGTCTCAGTGTTGCTCACTGCACTTCTGCTTTGGGATGTCACTGCCTTTTGTCTCAGTCATTAAATCTGTCAGTGAAGCACTTTGGGCACTCTCTAATTCTCTTGAGTTCTCTAATTTCGTTTTCTTAGTCCCTTCCTGCCTTTCATTGCTTGAGCTGTGTTAGCAAGGGAGGGAAGTAAGGGAGATTATAGCCCACACTCTGTCTATGGTAGAATGACCAGTCTCAGACCCAGACCAAACTTCAGTTTCGAGAAGGTAGTGACTGTGCTACAGGACAGACTCCTTGGGCAATGATGGCCATCATCCATGTCTCTTCTCTTTGAGTGGGCAGCTCCAAAGCAGCCATAAATTGAGGAAAGGGGATTCTCTGTCCTTCCTGCTCAATGTCCCAACTGGAACTTTGCAGTCTGTCTGACTCAAGTTGCTCACAAAGGTGAACATGCAGACAAAGGCTGTAGAGAGCTGCTCAGGAGTGATTTTACCCACTTGCAGTGTGGAAATAGGAGCGAATCAGCATTGCCCTGAGCCTGGCACACTGGATTGTACTTTGTGTTTCTTTGAGTGTGTGGCCCAGGAATAGAAATAGTTAAACTTAGGAACAGAGGTCTTTCTTGATGTTCCTGGAGAACAGATGAGGACAGTCATGCTTGAAAGCATCCATGGCTGCATGGGAGCTGGATTTGGTTTTGAGGAACCCCTGGCTCTGTGGATTTGTCTGTGGTGTGAATGCCAGGGGTATGATTATCTTCAGTGATGTTGAAAAGCAGGGTCTATCATATCTCCAGCTCAGGCATTTGTGAATGGCTTAGTGTGCTTGTACAGAGCATGTGCCAGCCTTGTGGGATGGCTTTGGATTTTGTGCTGTGAGAGACTGCTCAGTGACAGGGGGCTGTGTCTGGAGGTTGGCGGGCAATAGGTAACACATTTAAAACTAAATGGAATACCTTCACCAAAAGCATCTCAGCTGTGTTATCAACATTTCCACATCTTTGCACTTCCCATGCTCCTTGAACTGTGGTCTCTTCAGAAATAACATGAGAGATTATTCAGGATTTCCTCTTACTCAGCCAGGAGTGACTGTGACACAGCAAGAAATAATCCCCTCTTAGGTCAAGCAGAAGCTGAGCCACTGTGCCTTCCTCTAGACATGGCTCCAGACAGCTCAAGCCCTGGAGTACTAATTACAGAGCTCTCCGTCATGTACCACAGTCATGTACCACACGTGCCTCTAGAGGAAGGGATGTAGAAATGATCTGGGGAGAGGTGGCATTTGGTGACCCCGCTGTGAAGGGAACCTGCAACTGTGCAGGAGAAGCAAAGAGTTAGGAAGGTTGCAGCTCTGCATGTGCTCTCTGGTGGGAATGGTGGCATGTGCCTTTCTCTTTGTGCTCTCAGTGCTGGGAAGCTGCTGTAAGAGCATCTGAGCAGGGCTGTGGCTGGGAGGAGGTGTCCCTCCATGCCCACCTCTGGGAAGGGTGAAGTCCCTGAGTCCAAAGGAGGTGTGTGCCCTATCCTACGCTACTGCCAGGGCAGGGACTGGCCTCTCTTCCAGCCCCTGGCTCTGCCCAAGGGGCTTTTTGAGGCCAACTCTATTTAACTGTGTGAGGCTCAAGCAGAAGAGGTGGCACACCCTGACCTGCTCCTGTCCTCCTCTGCCCTGCAGGACCATGAGAAGCAGTACGTGGGCTTTGCCACTCTGCCGAACCAGGTCCACCGGAAATCCGTGAAGAAGGGTTTTGACTTCACCCTGATGGTTGCAGGTAAGAATGCCCATGAATGGAGGCGGCTGGGCCACATGGTGGGTACATGGAGGGAACAAGCTCTCCTCACTTCCCTTAGGTGCTCCCATAGTGCCTGGATCCTCCCCTCACTCTGTTCTGGTCCTTATCTCAGGCCTTGCTTTTCTCCCCAACCTGTGACAGTTCCCCCAGGAGGAACAGGACCTTCCTGACCCCTCATAACCCAATCAAGCAAACTTCTCTTCCAGCAGTGACTGCTCTAGGTGGTGAAGGCAGGGCCAGACAGGGACCAAAGGAAAGGAAGGAGAAGAAGGATGGGGAAGCTAGGAGATCACATTTTTACATCTTGCAACAAAGTCCTCCCACTGCTGGAAAAATATAATGCAAATAAATGGCTTCTGACAGCTTGTCTCTCTCACTTCCTCTGGCTCAGGATTCAAAGCCTTGTTCAGAGTTTCATTTTTAAGTCAATTACAGGATCATGTTGCTTGCTTTTTCCTCCTCCCCTTTGCATTCTGTCAATTAGGAGAGTCGGGTTTGGGCAAATCCACGCTGGTGAATAGCCTGTTCCTGACAGACCTCTACAAGGACAGAAAGCTCCTCAATGCAGAGGGTAAGTCGGGGACAAAGAGGGGTGAATTGGACTGTGACTGTCCTAAGGACTAGTACTTTAGTTCCTTGCTTCAGCAGTAGCTACAGGCTCGTTTGGATCCCAGCCCAATTGTCCCTGGTTCTGCTCTCCTTTGTGTCAGCAGAGGCACTAATATTCCAGCAGAAAGGGTTTGGCCGTAGGGCTGTTCTGTCCCAGGAGGGGAACATGAGGCTGCAGAGCAGCACTAGCCCTTTGGGTCGAGATGTTGAGGCTTGTCTTTTGACTTGGATGCTAGAGTGTGGTAGGGATTCCCCATCCACAGCAACTGGACAAAATGTTCAGAATAGCTGGGCTAGACACTTCAGGGGTTTGTGCATCTTTCAAAGCCTGTGTGCCTGCTGCTGGCCTCCTGCTGTACCACTCCCTTAAGGTTCCTTGGAGAATGTCAAGAGTTTTTTGAGACCCATGTTACTCCCTGTGATAAGGAGGGGGCCAGCTTGTTATGGGTGTGAGTGGGGATCCCCAGTATTACTGCCTGACTTTAACTCACATGTTCCTGTTCAAAGAGAGAATCAATCAAACAGTGGAAATTGTCAAGCACACGGTGGACATTGAGGAGAAGGGTGTCAAACTGAAGCTGACCATAGTGGACACACCAGGCTTTGGAGATGCTGTTAACAACACTGAGTGGTGAGCGGGGCAGTGCTGCCTTTCTTCTAGTCCTTGGCCTCATAGTCAGTAGGAGATACTGTCTTGTTAAAGTCATGAATTTGTTTTGATTGAATTGCCCTTTTCAGCTGGAAGCCCATCACCGACTACATTGACCAGCAGTTTGAACAGTATTTCCGTGATGAGAGCGGCCTGAACCGGAAGAACATCCAGGACAACAGAGTGCATTGCTGCCTCTACTTCATCTCGCCCTTCGGGCACGGGTGAGAGCCCACACTCCAGGCCTGGGGAGTGACTCAGTCCAGAGGGAAGGCCCTTGTGCCCCAGGATTGCCCTGTAGCAGCTTGTACACTGACAGGGCTGTTGGCACAGGAGAAGAGCTGTGTGAATGCTCTCCCTTGGCTGAGTATCACACCAGTCCCTCTCCCTCACTGGCATGAGAGATTGCCTGTGATCAGGCAGAGCAGATCTCCCTCAGGCCTTACAGCCTGTTTTGGAAATCTGGAGAAATTATGCCACACAGACCTGTATGTTCCTATCTAGCTAAGCCTGAGTGATGTGTAGGAATGGGAATTTTAAGCTGCCTTCAGTCCCTGCCCCTAGCTGGCTCATGTGTCAGCCTAGCCTGGAGCAGCTGGAGGGGCCGTGTTGGCTGTCTGTGGCACAGGACAGCTGGAGGGAGACCCCAGGCTGTGGCCTGGGCAGTATTTGGCCACAATATTGGCTGGGAGCAAATACCCAGCCTATGTCTCAGTGAGACATCCAGCTGCTAAAATTAGAGATTGCTTTACTGAAGGTACAGGCCTAGCTGGGGGCTGTGCCAGTGCTGCTGCAGGGCCCTTGTGTCAGGGCTGTCCTTTTCCCTTTGTTCTGGGTGGGTGGGAGAAGCTGGAGGGATTGCTAACTGTATCCCTCATTGCTGCTGCAGCCTGAGGCCTGTGGATGTTGAGTTCATGAAGGCTCTGCATGAGAAGGTCAACATTGTGCCCCTCATTGCCAAAGCTGACTGCCTGATCCCCTCTGAGATCCGGAAGCTAAAAGAGAGGGTGAGATGCTCTTTCTCTACAGGGATTTTTCTGATGCGATGTCAGGGATGGGTTGAGGACAGATAAGTATGTATTTGTGTGTCTGCATAGCATGTTTGTGTGTATATATATATGTACACATACAGCACCTGTAAATGTAGCTGCAGCAGTGCTCTGCTGTGAGAAGGGAAGTGATGTTGGCAGAGAGGCCAACTCTAGAAGAAATGTCAAATCCTATTACCATCTGTAGGCTATAGCAAACCCATGGTAGCACAAATGGAATAAACCCAGTATTGTGTTGTTCTGTTATAAATCCTTTTGGTTTTGTTTTGCATGGGCACAGATCCGGGAAGAGATTGACAAATTTGGCATTAAAGTGTACCAGTTTCCGGAGTGTGACTCGGATGAAGATGAGGAGTTCAAACAGCAAGACAGAGAGCTGAAGGTAAGGAACTTGCTCAGTAGGGTCTGGGAAGTCAGACTGTAGGGATGTGTGGGTCACTCTATATGGAGCCAGAGCTGCCCTGTATGTGCCGAAGGCCTGTGCCCAGGGAACAGCCTTAACTCATGTGGAAGATGGCCTGGAGAAGGTGCTGATGTCCTTGCTGGTGCCAATAAGTCAAGTGTGGCTTGAAGACATGTCACTTCGCTCTCCCTCCAGGCAGTGTCAGTCTTTCATTGTCTACCCCAGCCTTTATGTTTAAGGAGAAGGCTGGGTTGTACAGTGTTTTTAAGCACCTTCTTCTGAGTGATGCCGTCAGCAAGGAGGAGAGAGTTGTGAGCGATTAGACGCCGCTGGNAGACACCGCTGTGACACATAAGTTGCATGGAGGGACACAACAGATCATGCAGGCATGTCTGGAGGCCCCAGCAGCCCAGCTCTGACCCCCTCCCAAGCTGATCCAGCCCTGTTTGTGCAGTATGGTCTTGTTTCTCCTGTCAGAGGGGGGCAAAGACTCCCTTCTGAGCAGAGGGGAGCACAGCCTGTACATTCCTGCCTTGGCCTACATTTTCCCACTTGCTTGGTGTCCCAGCCCCTTTGCTCTAGCTTCCTTGTAGAGCTTCCCATCATAAAAGGGATGCAGGCACCTGCAGAGACACAGCTTCCTTATGGACAGCTGAGGTCAGGCTGGGAATTAGGCTGCCTGTAGGTCCCAGTGCCTTAGGCTTTTCTCTGCAACTGGGTTGTGGTGTCCTGCTCGGTGGCCCATGTGGATATCCCTGTCCCTTTCCTACCAGCACCTTCCTCCTCCTGTTCTGCTATGCATGTGCTTGGCCCTGGGGGGAGGGATCCGTGGGCAGCCCTGGGCTGAGCTGGGCTCAGCTGTGCCTCTCGTTCCAGGAGAGCGCTCCCTTTGCCGTCATCGGCAGTAACACTGTGGTGGAGGCGAAAGGCCAGCGAGTCCGTGGACGGCTCTACCCCTGGGGCATTGTGGAAGGTAAGCTTGGAGCCTGGGAGCTGGCACTGAGCAAGGGTAGGCAAGGACAGGCAGACACAACGGGGGGGCAGGGGAGAGGTGGGACTGTCTGTGCCCTCTTTGGCACATGGCAGGGACAAGGTGGTGTAGAGACAGAGGCAGCTCAGGAGATCTGTTACCCGGAGTGAAGTAGTAACCCTGTGTCCTGGTTTGGAACATATAT
>WEIV01016641.1:1259-19334 GCA_013390005.1 Calyptomena viridis | reverse complement strand
AATCAGAGGGAGATTAAACCTCAATTTTAACTATAATGTTTATAAGTGGAAGGATCAACTGCCATTTTCAAAAATGGGATGGATACAAAGCTAATTTCCCTTTACCAAAGATTTTGTCAATGGAAGAATTAGAAGGCAGAGTACAGTTGAACACAGAAAATTGTCTCTTCAGCCTCTGTGGAATGTCATTGCGACCTCCTCCAGGGTGAATCATGGCAGCCAAAAACTGAATGTCCACAATGTTGGTAAATTCACCAGGTTTTTCCAGGTTATACAGTCCTTTCTGTTCCATGAGTTGCCTAACTATCTCATNAGGGACATCCTGCTTTTCTGTTTGACCAGCTGGAAGCACCTCAGAGACAGTACATTCTACAATCATGCTTCCATAGAAATTCTAACATTACTTTCCAAAGCAATATACTTCAGAACAATCTTGCCCACATACATAAATATTACTTTCAGTTTTTCTGAAGCAGAGAAGACACTCCTTACCTCTCAGGTTTCAAGTATTTTAATTATTGTCCACAATGTCAGTTTGCCATCACAATTTGTGTGTCAAAGGGTTTTTTTTTAATTAAAAAGTTAGTTTTGATTAAAAACATTATTAAAATTATACAAGCATGTTTTAAGGAGTACTCAAACTGCTTCTTGTAGTTGGCATATCTATTTTTAATTAATGCATGACAATGTAATGTAGATGACTGTTTAAAATGACTGCTTAAAAATCAAGTACTACATATCAAATTTACCCTCTTCTGACTGATCAAGAAGCCAAATTTATAATGTAGCAAGAAAAGACGGAAAATATCTTTTGTCTTCTTTTTTCTTCTTTTGCAAACTGACCTGATCTCCCCATTCATTTATTGTGGGCATGTTCACATCATCAATGAAGACTGTCATCCTTTTGCCTGCAGGTGGACCATAAGTTGTGCCCATGCGTTTATCCACATAACTTTCTATTGTTCGCTGTTAAAATCAATTAGCAGCATAGTTACAAACAGCCCTTCCCTTCATACATGAGTCAATCATTTAAACGTATTGATGGATCTGTTGCATAGAATTTTACTAATTAAGGTTTAGACAAGACATCTGCTGGAAGTAGTTGCACTAGTTGAACTAGAATGTCTGAAATCCCAAGCTATACAGCACTAGCCTGGTATTAGATATAAAAAGGTCTAGAGTAGGCAACCATGCCTAAGAGTTCACAAATTTGAGTACATTGCAAACTTTTCTTTCATTTTATTCATTTATCACCAAAATTGATGACTATTAGCAATAAAGATTAAATTAAAGATGTGATTCTGAGAAACCTTTCCAGCAGATATCAATGTACTTCATAGAAGACTACAGTAATAATTGAATTCACATATATAAATAGATGTGATGAAATAATGTTGCCTAATAGTCAACTTACCACTACTGTTCTTGTCATCATTTCCATTCCACTGTTCTTCTTAAGGTGCAGTTTTTATTTACTCTATACCAAATGAAAGCTCACTTAACTGTGCATAGTTATTCTCCAGTATAAACCTCAATATATGCATTCTTACACTGTGTCTAGGCTCCTGTCTTTCTTACACAAGTGGCATCAGTTAGACCAAGATTTTAAAATGTCAGAGTAATTTTAAAGCATATGTGTCATAACAGACAATGCTTTGGTCTAACTTGTTAACAGAGACTTGACTGTTAGTCTTGCACATCTATTTCAGATGTCTTGATAATCAGACTGTCTCTTTCAACAAGTAAATCTATATTTATTTTATAAAAATACATTACTTTTTGCTTATAGCCCAATAAATAGAAGGAAAAATAGTAAGAGAATTTAGATTAAAATTACATACTTGTATTTTAAACATGTTAGTAGTTTCTACTATGCTACAGACCCAGATGATTGGTGATGTACCAAGCTTATAGAGAGCACTTCTGATTACAGTACAGACAGTGCTTTTGTTTGGCATACCAGACTGCATTAAAAATATTTCCCATATATATTGCCAGCAAGTTAAAGACACTTGGAATAATTCAAATTAGCTCAGTAGAAATTTGGACAGGCAGCATAGTTCAGTTGTATTTAGAGCAGCTGCACTGCATGTGTTACTTTTTTAATGAGTAATTGAATTTACTGAAATTTAAATTGTAGACAGCACACTTTTTATGACAGATTGTTGTGGGTAGCACTTATTTTGCCCACAGGATTTCGTGAAATCTGACAGCTCTTTTCAGTTAGTGAGAACAGATATGTTTGACATAAAAACATTACAGGGGATAAAGAAAATAATATTTTAATATTGGTATTTTAATAGTCCAAGAACAGCTCAATAATCATGGAAGAAGTTGAAGGGAACATGTTCTTTACAGAAGTCTTAAATCCTGCACTAGGACACTTAGACCATTTGAGCAAGTGCTTTTTTGTTATTCAGAATAACTTTTAGAAGCATTCTCCTGGCAAATTCGCAGAACCTTCTCTGAATCCAGCCACATTGTATTAGATTAATGATTACTATACCTGGAAAATTAATGGGGTAGTTGCAGATGAAAAATTCAAACTCTTAGCCACGTGGGTTTCAGGGTTGTATTTTGACATAAAACCTTTGATGATAACAGTCTTTGCAGTTCCTTGCTCACCAATTAGGAGGACAGCCTAGACAAAGACAACATTGAAATAAGATGAAACACAAGAGCTGGGTGTCTTGGCAAAGGCTCAGCAGTCCCATTTGGCTTTTAAACTGAAAAGAAACTAGAAAAGTTACATAAACTGAGTGCTCAGCAAAGGATGTAAAGAAGCAAAATAGGTAACATCTCATAGGCTTTTGCAGGCAAAATTAAAAATATTTGCAATTAATGGTCAGTCAGCACAAGCAAACTAACAAAGAATAGATTATTCCAAAAAGAAGTTGATTATTTGTAAAAGGGTGTATCATCTAGAGACTCAGTATCTGAAAGATTTCAGTTGCTTATGTGACACAGTTTTGGTGCAGAACTGAGTTGTGTAACCTCGAATTACATCAACTCTGTAACTGCCCCATGCTGGCAGAGTTCGTATCAGCAGAGCCTGATATGAGTCTGCTGCCCTATGTGCTTCTCCTTCTCCAACAGATACATGAAAAAATTGGTTCTGTTCTGACCTCATCTCAGTTTTAATTACAGTTATCTCCACTCCAGAAAGAACGGGTGAGAGGAAGATGAAAAAGTCTGGAAGCAGCAAGTATTCAAGAGTTCAAACATATTTACGTGAATGTAACTTCTGGAAACATTATTTTAAATCTAAAAAAAATTAATATCTTCCTTTTCAATAACATAATATTTCACTTCTAATTCAAAATCATTATCATGTGTACTGTTGGAACTATTTTGATGTGAAATAGAGAAAAAGTACCTTGCCCTGTTTTGCAATGGTTTCAATAAGGAAATCCATTCTCACATTGTCAACATTAGGCACAAGAATTGAGCCATACTCCGGCATGCCACTACTGGGATATACATACTCTTCAACATGAGTATTCCAGTGCATCCAATTACCTAATAAAAAAGAAATTAATGTTTTAGAAATACAAGGCATCATTGCTTCCGTTATTTTGCATTGAGGTAACTCATCTGTCAGTGCTTCTGTCTCACATACAGCAATCCCATTCTGTATATTCACACCAAAATTACTGAATCATATAATCACAGAATCTCTCAAGTTGTATCCAAGAGGCTTACTCCTCTTTCTTACATAAATTCTGACAAAGACAAGGACTGTTTGTTTTTGTTCACTTGACAATATATCATCACAAAGTCCGTGCAGCTTTCTGTTGCAACATATCCACATTCTGATTTCTCACTGGAAACAAGGAAAAACCTTAACACAACATCACCAGTAAAGTGTAGCCAGAAAACAAAACTTGCTAAGGGACACAAAAGAAGGTAAGGTACAAAGTACTTCTGAATTAATTCTTTACAAGAAGCACAATCTAAAAATCAAGTTTAAATTTTACCCCATATCACCCAGCTGGGTTACTAACCATCAGAAGCCACATAATAATCAAAGATTGTATCTTCACTGCCTTCCGGGATACAGGGAAGATCAAGCTTTATTGTTGCATGGTTTCGAAGCCAGTACTCCATTTTGCATCTGTCCTCCAGTTCTAGCAATGCTCCTACACTCCACATGAGAGAGAAGACGTACAGCCTTTCCAAGTATTTTGGAGTCAACTCTCCACCTTGCTCCTGAAGGATTGAGTTAGTTCTTTATTTTCAATAGCCTGAAAATTCTACCTCATAACCATTAGTAACATCAGGTTAAAAGCCTTCAGTCATATTTAAATTTCCAGATGTCTACAATGAACAGACAGAATTAATATAAAATTATAACAATCCACACAGGAAAAAAAAACCACTGCCAAAAAAACCCCAAAAAACAAACATCATAAAAAAAACAAACACCAAACAAAACTGCTAATGCATGATACATGTCGTCCTTAACATCAAATCCAGATGTGAGACTGGCAGAGAAGAAACATCCTAGCTATTACTTTCTAAAGAAAAAGAAGGTATTCCTTACTAACCTGCATCTCCACTGATATTCCATGTCAAAGAATTTCCTCCCTACAAAAATGTCATGACTTAAAATTATCTCCAATAGATTAAGTAAAAATAAAAAAAAATCCGTACTACTTACCTTAGGTGAGATAAGGCCTTGCAGAATATTAATGCTCTGCATGATCATGAAGGCTTCCAACATCTCAGTCTTGCAATGCAGAGACTGAATGCTGAAGCGGTGTAAGTCTGGGAATGATGACGAATACAGCTGTCGTAAAACTTCAGCTTCTTGGAATGAACATCTTTTCAAAAACCCCTGTTGCAAATCATGTCAAGAAAACAAATACAGTTCCCAATGCAAGTCTCTTTAAATTCAAGTATAGTAAGTAATTCAATAGGTTCAGCAAGCATGAAAAGTTGATTTCCTGGGAGGGGAAGGGGCGTGCCTCAAATTCCCTGCCTGTTGGGCAGGGTTTAGCTAGCAGAAGGGCAAACTTCATACCCATAGGCATACCCAGGTATGCATAATTCCTACTGGATGCTTAAAGATGGACATTGAAGAGAAAAAGCACCATAAAGTTTTCAACAGCACAAAAGTCATCACTTTCAAAAATTTTTTAATCACAATACTGCAAAAGGTATGCAAAAACTCTACAAAGAAATAATATGTATTGAATACAAGTTGGATTTGTTCTGCACAATGTTATTTCTTACAGTGGCACAGGATACTCCAGAAACATCTCGAAGTTGCACAAAAAAGGCTACCAGGGAGGATGTCTGCTGGTATGTGTAGTGTTTTTATCATGTATTTCAGTATCTATAATGCCGGATAAAAAAATCTTCAGTAAAACTACCCATTTCTTAATATCATAGAACAGGATTTGTTCTTTGATACCTTTAGCTCAAAGTAGTAATGTGCTTCTTTGAGTTACCTTGAAGTTTTCTCTCATCCGTGTGGCAGAATACTTCTCATTTACATCCCCTGAATTTATTTCCTATGTAAAATACAATCACCAGCAAAAGCCTTTTCAGGTTCTTCCCCAAAATTCAAAATATAATTTGGCACAAATTGAAATCAAATAAATTCCCCTTAACCATAACATGTTTTTCTGTTGTGAGGGTGGTTAAAAACTAAATAGGTTTCTCAGTGAGCTTCTGGAGTCTCCATCTCAAAACTCAACAGGGTGCAGACTTCAGTAACCTACTCTAGTTGATTCTGCTTTGAGTGACTTGTATTCAACTACACTGTCTTTAGACATCCCTTCCAACCTCTACTATTTTGTGTTTCTATGATTCTTTTCTACACTTTCTACTACCTTCAAAATTAAATAAACACTGGGACTGGTTACAAATAGGTGTATATACATATATATGTGTGTGTGTGTATATATATGTGTGTATATATATGTGTGTACATATATGTGTGTATATATATATATGAAAAACTTCCAAGAAACAGGTAAGTGGGAAAAAGGTGCTAAAGATTAAATGGCAGAAGTACTTAAAACAGATATCCAGAACCCCACCAAGTATTAAAAAAAATATTAGGGGTAAGTATAAAAGCTAATAAGATGGTTTTGCTTGAGGGAAAGGTGGTGAGTAATGAATCAAATATCTTTGATCACTCTGCAAAATCTGCTTAAGCAGCACATTACACAAAAACAACAATATGAAAAGTTTGAGATCTATTTCACAGAGCTCAGAAGTTGCACATCTCACAATAGTGCTTCCCAATAAGCAGCTACATTTAGTCAAAAACTGTAAGGATTGAAAATCTAAAGATATGCAACAACTTCCTGAGTTATCCATATTTGGCTTTAATTATTTTTCAAAGTTTTTCTGAAATAGAAGCTAATACAATTTTTCATTCAGTATCTGAAAATTAAGGAACTAAAGAAAGAAAACTACATTTAATTTTATTACAAAAGTAATGAAATCCTCTACTGAACAATGAGAGGTTAACATCTACCCTGACCTGCTGGAATACGTAGAATATTGCATTACAAAATCGATTTAAAAGGAGGTATACTGAAAGAGTCATCAAGATACTTTATTTATTAAGTAAGACCAAATGAAAAAACAAATAAAAGCTATTGGATGAAATTATAAATAACTATAGGATGAAATTTTAGAGCAAAATTTTCTTGAGAGGGAAGGGAAGTTGTGAAATGAACATAATTTAGTTTATGTTTTCCAAAGGAAAAAACTATCAAACAAAAAAGTTAGTTTTCCTTTAGAGTCTTGCTACCACCAAAATAAATGAAAAGCAAAAGGCTATAGATTAAGGTAAAGTACTTTCACACAACACTTACTTCAACACAACTAAGTTTAGTCTGCATATGACTTTAAAATGAGAAGGTAAATCATGATTGATAATACAAAATAAAATGCTTTTCTTTCTTTCTGCTGCTTGTGTAGATGAATCTATAGCACAATTTAAGCTGAAACATTCAAGAACTGGTTGTCTGCAAATTAATCAATGCAAGGAATTAGAGCTGTGAGAAGGAATTAGAGCTGTGTTGTAAGTACAGAAAGAAACAACAAAAGTGGAATCTCATGGGAGCCACTGTTCCAGATGCATAAATTACATTTCCACCTTCCCAAGTATCCATATTAGTTTAAAAAACAAAAATCAAAGTAAAGCCAGGCAGTAATATACATAAGGCACTTGTATGTATTTGCATAGGCAAAACTGAAGTTTTACCAGCCAAATTTTTAGGAAACTTATTAAATGCATTTTTTCATAGTAAGAATACAGACATTTTTTACTTGGCAAAGGATTTATCAAACGAATTAGTGATGATTCTCAAGTACTGCTAAGAGCTGTGACTGAACAGACAGTTCCATGCGATTTACTATTCTAAGAGGGAAAAGCTGCAGACGCTACTAAGGAAATATAGTAAGAACCCAATTGGTTAAGGTTAAACTGGGTTCTGTTGCCTTCCCTGGTCTAATTTCATTATCAAGAAATTGTTCCTAGCTTAAAATGAAAGTTTAAAACCCATATAAAGGAATTTAATTTGGGATTATACTGAAAAAGGATACATTAGCTTGGCTTTCAGGGAAAGATAATGAAGTAATTATATGATCACAGGAATCAGTGTCTTAGCCACATGGAAGAAAGTTTTCATTTTTGATACTCATGAGATCCATGTTTTGTCAAAGCAAAGTCATGCTAACATAACATTCTCAACAAAATGGATTAGACACGAAAAAATGCAGAGAAAATAAATTAATATTTCTTTCAATTTTTTTTAAAGTGTTAATCCTGAGGAGTACACTTCACAATAAAGTTCTAAGTCAATATAGAGCTTAGAATAAAAAAATTTCAGAACCAAACTTTTTTTTTTTTTTACTGCTGTTGTCTTCTTAAGAGAAGGAGTGGAAGATTTCATTGTTTTCAGCCTGAGAGCTGATGGCCCCCAGTCCTTGGGTGGCAAGGAGATTTCTGCTCCAGGATGGCTGTGCAGGGGAGGGGAGGGCAGCACAGGTGAGTGCCAAAGACCAGAGGGCTGGGGGTGGACTATGCCTGCTGTGAAAAATGAGTGAATAAATCTTTTTTTTTTGGCTTTCCCATATAGGTTACAGAAATACTTCTGTTAGCTTATATATAAATGGTCCTTGTTAAGTTTTTCTATATGAATATTGTTTAAGCCGACTTTTTCATAGGAATACTCCTGTAAGCTTTTCTGGTTCAGTTTCTGGAGTTTTCCTGGAGTTTAAGACCAGCAAAGAAGAAAAGAAGTTGAAAAAGCTAATAGACTCCAGGAGTATGAGCCCAGCTAAGAAGAAAAGAAGTTGGAACAGATAACAGGTGTGAGCCCAGCTAAGTTGGGAAGATGAACAAATTCAAGGACTACCCTAAAGTGTTTTTACCTGATAAAGAAAATTAAAAGGTCTGCCTAAAGAAAATGAGCATGCTCTAAAAAGGCATGGGAAATGAAAACGAGCTAATGAATATGTTAAAGTTGTATGAATGTGTAAACCCTAGACTGTATAAAAACCAAGAACTCCCCAAGCAAAGTGTGTTCTAACTCTGTCAGATACCCGGCACTGCTTTGCTGACTTTGTCCCCTAATAAATTCCTTCTAAAAAGAAACAGAGGAGTGGGCTCTGTTTGTCACATACCTCAAGGATAGGATTCCAGTTGAGAACTGATGAGCTCATAAATACCATCCCATTTCTTGAAACTGTTGCTGGAGAAGCATTATCAATATTATGAGGTTCAAAGACTATTTTGCAATTTGGTGCCATGGGTATCCGATCACCATTTGCTAGTGTTAGAGTTCTGTTGTCATCCAGGACAGAATTAAGGTTCTCAATCCAAATAGCATCAACTGGACCATCAAGAACTATCCATATGTGGTCACCTATAATCCACAATAACAGAAAAAAAAGCCAGTGGAGGAAGCCCTAGTTTCTTTCAAGGACCAGTTTCTTATCTCTGCAAACAAATTTTAAACTCATTCTGAATTTATGCATACAGCTAGAATCTCAGCTTTTAATACAATTACCATTTCCACCACTCAATTTCAATTAAGTACTTCATTTTGTCACCTATTGATAGTAATTATCCATTGCTCAGTATATAAAGTGTCATCAGCATAAGTCACCAGTTTTTAATAGTCTAAAAGGAGTTTATGGATCTAATCTTCAAGACAGTAATAAATTAGGTTTATTTCAAGTTACATAAAACAACTTAAAGAAGATAACAACTATAGAGATATTTAAATTTAAACACCATTTTTCTCCAAAGAGTTTGTATAAATTTAGAGAAATTAAATGAAAGAAACACATGAAAAAACACTCTTTCAAACAGTATGCTCAGTTTCATAAGTAAAATAGGTCTGTTACAGGAAGACTCTTATAGTTTGTTCTGCTCATAAACTTGATCCAGATCCCTTCTAAGTTTTTCCAGCACTTTCTATTTAGTAACAGAAATGTGTCTTAAAGCCTGCTTCTGTTTGCTAGAAGGGTCTGGGTCTGTTTTGCTGACCTCACTTGGGTACTGAGCAATAGGCCCTGGCTAGAAAGAGATCCTATCTTGGCTTCTGGCTCCCCATCCCTTAGGGAGCAGACATTGCACAGGCATTGCCCTCTGCCTTCAGAATGAGTCCTTACTACCTAGGCCTAGATGGCTTGGAGCATTGCTAGGTATGAACCAAGCAGGTTTCAGATGACAAACTTTTCATATGTAGAGGCTTTATACAGCTACAGTTCAGGCATTTCAAGCATGAGATGGTCTGGAGTTTGGTTCACAAAGAGACATTACAGAATTGTTGCACAGAGTGAATCCGAGGAAGTCATATGAATGTGCTAATTTATATCTCATCTTGAAGAGAAAAACAAAAAAAATCAACAGTTAATGCTATGCTATATTCTCAAGGGTGCTACATTTGTAGATTTGAGACAAGCCAAACAAAATTTACAAGTATTTTCTATTTTAAAACCATCTGTATTCTTGAAGACTAGGAATTTTTGTATGAAAATAGACAGTGAAACAAATGTTAGGATTTTCTCGTATATTTTCTCTTTAGTCCTTAAGCCTAATTATAAGATCATGTACTAATTTTAAAACAAAACAAGAGTCTAACTAGCATCTAACTACAAAGTTTACTCTTTTAGCTAATATAGCAGTCTAAGAATATATGTCAGCATTATTTTAGGCAGAAATTGGCTGCCTAAAGAGAATTCTCTAGTGCCACTTGAGATGGACTACAACATATGCAGGGCTACCTGGTATGACACAACTGATGAAATACACTCCCTTTTAATATGGCAGCGGGAGAACAGGTAGAAATCCTGACAGCACCAAAATTCTTTATAGTATACCAGTACTGGTATACTGACTCTTACCTTTCACTTTTCTTCCATACAAGGGCTTAACATTCAAAAGAGAGGATTCAGCAAATCCAGTGAAATTGTAATTTTTTATGCTACACAGTTTGAACACAAAGCATTTAGAATATATCCCTACACAAAGGATAGAAGTTCTTACAGTAATTTTCCAATGATTCTATGTAAGTTTAAAGAAGAAAAAAGCCAGCTAATGTGCTTTACAGAGATGTCCTGCAGCTCGTTTTTTTCCTGTTTTATTTGGGGGGAAGCATTTTTCATAATACCTTTCTTGGCTCTTAAAGTTTTTCTCCAGAGTGTTGAAAAAATTCCATCTGTCCAATCATTTGTTGCCACGTCAAGACGTCCAAACATTTGTGGAGCAGTTATAGCTTTAGGATTCATTCTCATTTCACGATGTGGCTGTCCACAATCTGTGAAGACAGATCATCAGTTTGTTCCTGTATTTCTTTTCAGCAGTCAGACACTTTGACAAATTCAAAATCATCACACCAAAATGTATGTTTAATATGCATTCACAATTATAAGAAGTTGCGTATTTACTTGGAAAACTTATCTCTTGCTATACATCAACAATTGTTAAATGGAGCCATCAAAACAAAGAAAAATGTTCTGAAACTTTTGAAAGTATAATTCACATTTCACAGCTTCATTGGGAACAGAAGAGCAGCAAGATGAAATTTATTTGAGGTTTAGATTAATATTTGAAGGCTTATCAAAAAATGGAGCTTTATAAACCTTTGGTTTGAATGCACATTTTTAAAACCCAATGACTAAACAACAGACAGGTACTCCACATGACTGATTTTTTTTTTAATTTTGTCCCATTGTGTACTTGCATACATCTTGGAATAGGTAAATATATGATATTGGCATATCCCTATGAATTCTCTTAGGCAGCTAAATTCTATCTTGTCATACCATGATCACATAACCTTTATTTTTTTCCTCATTAATAACAGCTTAAAAAGTCCTATACCACATATCTTTAGAAAACCCAATATTAAAACTTAGTAAGTAGCCAGGAATAAGATGTTGAAAGAAAGAACTAAAAAAATTACTTATTTTAAAATATCTTTGTATAGTCAGAGTTCACTAACATATAAGACAAATCATGTAACTTTTCATGAAGTTGTGAAGGAATATTAACTTTGACAAAAGTATTGTGGTGGCTTTATCTTGGTAGTAGTTCACATCACAGTGCTACAAAAAGTATAGAAAAATAGTATAATGCAAGTATCTATTTTTTCTCCTTTTTTTCCCTAAATGGAATAGACATGTATGCTGTAATAGAGCTTACGGTGATTCTTAAGAACAATAGGGTACTGCATGTATTACAGGTATTTTTTTATATTTTTATATTTTTTATATTTTTATAGCTATTATACCTACTTTTTACAGAAGCTATTTGTTTCTGGAAAATTGTATAAGCAGCTTGTGAAAGGGGGCAACACGAGCTTACCTCAAAAGAGATTTTTTCCTCCCCCAGCTATGATCTTTTAGTTTAATAAGGTCAAACAGACATTCTTTAACTAATACGATTGTTTGGAAATATAGAGGACAAAAAAACCACACACTCCTCAAGCCTACAGCCAGGACACAAAATTAATACCCTTTCAGACTTTGTCACTACCTTAACCAGGAACTATCTCCTAGCTGCAACAACCAACAGAAGTAGTTATTTCATACTGCAGATAAAGATACTGCCTTGTGAATTGTGTTCAAAAAGAACTAAAGACTTATAATCTCTTCTCTGTGCTGACCAGTGACAGGATCCAAGAAAATGGCCTGAAGTTGCGTCAGGAAAGGTTTAGGTTGGATATTAGAAAAATGTTCTACACCCAGAGGGTGGTTGGGCACTGAACAGGGTCCCCAGGGCAGTGGGCACAGCACCAAGGCTGACAGAGCTCAAGAAGATTTTGGACAAAGCGCTCAGGCACATGGTGTGACTCCTGGAGATGGTCCTGTGGAGGGTTAAGAGTTGGACTCTAAGATCCTTGTGGGTCCCTTCCAACTCAGGGTAGTCTGTAATTCTTGATTAGAGAAAGGTTTCAGCATTACCTCAGCCAAACTCAGGAGATGCTTTAATCACTTGTCTGAGCAGCATGACTAGACAGTACTTCTCTTGCTCAATGTTTCTAGAATAAGAACTTCTGATATAAGTATCATAACATGGAAAACAGGACATGAAGTATACGATTTTCGATGTCAGACATATTTAAGCTTTTAAAAGATATTATTACAATAGTTAGTATCTCAACACACAAAAAAAAACCCCTGATTCTTCCAGGAATATTATCCCACAGTGAAGAAACAATGTGGTTTAAAGTTTACAATATAACAGTTCCAAATTTACTCACATACCTGTCATCGCCTTCATTAAAGTGTGGATGCAAGTAGTTTTTCCTGCACCACTAGGTCCTAGTGTCATCAATCCATGCCTTACTCTCTGGGTTTCAAAAAGCTGGATAACCTTCAGTTTCCAAGGAGGATGACAAACAAGTCCAGCTTCCTCCACCTGGAGAAAGGGAAAGAAAATCAAATTACTGTTATTTTCATGCACAAGGTATTTTAATGCTTTAAAAAATATATCTATCTTCAGCAGATTACTACAATCTTTGTAAAGGCTTTGTGTTTATAAGAAAACTGTTGGAAAAAGAAGAGATATTGGTACTCAAATATGTATTCAGAAAAAACTAAGATAAACCATCCTTTTTCTTAGCTCTTCTTAGGGTTAAAACATCATTACAAGGAAGAGCCAAGGAAACGGTCTTGCAAATAATGTCTTTCATAACCACACAGCACTTTCTACTTGCTTTTCCACCTGCTTCTTAGAAGAGCTGCCTTTTTATCATGATGATGATGACTTGTGTTTCCAAATACTTACAATAACCAAAAGTGTTTCTGCAAAACATCATTAAATATTTGCTAGTGTACAGACAGATCTTTGAGTAACTTTCTAGTAACATTTAGTAACTTTTTTTTTTAGAATCAGGTATCATATGCTTGTTAACTTCTTTAAGCTTGGAACTAGTAAAAAGTAGTAATTTCCCTATAATGATATTGCTTTTGCTTGAGAAAATGACTCTGCTTGTTGTGAACTAGAAAGTATTTAGCCAGTAGAGAAGAGCTAGAATTATCTCCTAAGGATTCATAGCACACTATGGTTTTGACAGTCAAAAAAATTTCTAAAAATTCAAGATCATGTTATAAAGGTGAATCTCTCAAAATAACAATTCTATTTTAATTCCAGTATAATTTTTAATCAACAAAAATCTCAGAAACTATCACTAAAAAGAGGACTAACTCTTTACTGATAAAACTCAACTTTTACAATTACTGTCACATAGCCAGAACCATCAAACTAGGACTACCACTTGCAATATCACTTGTATAATGAAGCTCATATCAGTTCAACTTATTTATCTCTCTTTGCAAGGAAGCCAAGAACAGAAGGCAGAACAAGATGAATTCATGAACAGAACAAGGAGGTCTATGGTGCCACCGACTCCTCATCACCATGAAGAACACCAATGTGGAAGCAATGGAGTTTGCAAAGCACAAAGAAAACGTCATATGCTTCATTTTCAAGGATACACAATGAAACTATATTATCTTTTACATTTTAAAAGCTCACAGCTGACACAAAGCCAGCCGAGTTGGCTTTCTTTCCAGTATCAAATATAGCCCTCTGACTTGTTTTCAGAGTCAACATACATACAGTAGTATACCCAAAATCTGATACAACAAGAATGTATCCAATTCCTTTCTTCACACAAAACAAGATGGTCATGTTAGCTATTTCTTCACTTCAATACAATGCCATCAGTGAAGACTTATTTTTTCTTAACAGTTTCTAAAAATCATCAATCTTACAATACTCTTGTGGACTAGATATTTCCTTTATCTATAAAAAAGTAGTCTTGACAAGCAGACTTGACATGTTCTCAGAAGACCCTCTGTTAACATTTGTAATACGTAGTGGGTCTGGTTGGGTTGGAGTTAATTTTCTTTGTAGCAGCCAATGTGGGGCTGTGTTTTAGATTCATGATCGAAACAGTGTTGATTGATAACCCCAGTGTTTTAGGTGTTGTTTAACTGTGCTCCAGAGCATTAAAGCCTTCTTTGTTTCTTGCTCTGCTCTGTCGACAAGCTGGCTAGTGATGTGCAAGAGGCTGGGGGGGAACATAGCCAGGACAGCTGACTCCAACTGACCAAAGGGATACTCTGTACCACAGAATCATAGAACAGTTTGGGCTGGAGAGAACCTTTAAAGGCCATCTAGACCAATGCCCCTGCAGTAATTACATTACCTTCAGCTATAAAACAGGATGGAAGGTCCTCCATGTAGCCATTGCTCAGAGGCTGGCTGAGAATCAGCCAGTGGTGAGGAGCTGTTTTTGTATCACCTGTGTCTATTCCTTTTTTGTTCATTTATTAAACTGTTTTGATCTAGACCCATTCACTCTCTACTCCCCTTCTGAATCTTCCCCCCACGCAGCTTGCTGGGGGAAAATGAGCAAGTAACTGGCTGTTGGTTTAGTTGCCAGATATTAATCTAATATATCTGTATTAGATATATAGATCTAATAAAGCTATTATTATACATAGAAAATAATATATTAGATATCTAATATACTAGATATATCCATTTTATCTGTATATAAATTATATTCTTAAGTTGGTCCTATTGAAATGCTACAAACATCTAGTGGGAAATTAAACAGAAGTGTCATTTTAGGTAAATATTTTGGCAAGTTCATGTTCCACTTCTTAGACTTTATACAAATATTTAATCCTGGGTTACATAAAGCAAGTTTATATACATGCATTTTTTTAAACTGGACCACATGAATGACTCACAAGAAAACACAGGACACCAAAATCACAGTTCAGTGACCTCCTGAAGAATAAGTTTGACAATAATTTGCCAATGGTAAAGATTTATGGAAAAGCTTATTCTAAAAAGCAAAACATAATAATACCAGCTGGATAGATTCAATAAAAATAATTTTCTTAGATGTCACATCACAAGAGAAATATCACCTGTTTGTCAATGGCTGCTTCAAGTTCAGGATAGCCTACTTTATCAAGCTGGATATCTGGAAACAGATCTTCAATCAGACTCAGGAATAAGGGTTCATCTTCATCAATCTGGTGAAAATCAGGGAAAAGAAAAAGCCACACAGATTAAAACCTATTTTATTTATTCTATCATCTTCAAAAAACAATCCCTACCTCCTGTGGACCTAAATGAATATTTGAGACAATAAGGAACTGTGTATGGTAATCCTCTAGGTGCTAAACACTAGCAGGACACAAAAAAAGAGAGATCATGTAATGCTTCCAATAACCAAAATAAACAACTAACGGAGACTGAATTTCTTAAGTAGATTTTAGCAATAATATTATTTGTCTAAGGTACAGAAAAAGATAATAAAGGAGTTGTAGTATCACAGCCACAGAAGAGGTTTTTTAGCTATTTACACAGGTGAGATGGCATTCATTACTGTGAATAACAGATTATTTCAAAGGAATTACTAAATATTTAAGGTCGAAGTTTCTGAAGTTTCTATACAGACATACATTTTGTCACTTATTTCTAAAGGTAGCAGGGGAAACATGGAAAAAAATTCTGAACAATTCAAGGTTCAACACAGGTAAGAAGCCAAGCAACGCATAGCCCCTCGCTCACTCCCTCCTCAGCCCCATACAGAGTACTATGAACCAAATTATTCCTATGCCAGCCAAAATGTTCCGTTCAGAGAATGAAACATTTCCAAGCTAGCTTCAGTGTAAAGGTCACATCCAATCTTCTAGTGATCACGTAGCTCCAGAGCGCAGTTGAAATAATTTATTAGGCCTTCAGAACTTACTAGTTTAGACAGGTTCATATCTCTCAGCACACGCATGACAATGGTAGATTCAGTATCTGTGGGATTTGCTCTTTTTGCTGCTCCTAATGTACGTAGCACAGACAGTATATTCCGTAAGCCAAAATCATAATGCACCTAGAAGATATGTGAAGTTAGGAAAATTTTCCCCAAGTTACCAGGCATTAAACAATTCTTATTTACTGTTTAAGATAGAGGTATGTAGGAGAAGTAGCATATATGGTTCAAATGCCTCCACATATCCAACAACTAGTCTTTGGCTATATGACCATGGGTGACTTCACTCTCCAACTCTGCTACCATCTACCAAACCACGAGGTGTGACAGAAAAAAGAAATGTAATCTTAAGTCTTTGAACCAAGACAAGGTTCCCAAGGACTGTCAGGAAATACTCTATCAGTATTATTTTGAATTCTCTGTGGTCCTTGGAAACTGACTTTGAGAAAGAGCTAAACGAGCACAGGGAACACAAACTAAATGCCTCTCAATCCATTCCATGGGACTAACTAGTATATAAGCCCTTTATTTGTCTCAAGCATCACCATTCACTACAGCTAAACCTTTATAATAAGCAGTGTTCTGAATGACAGTCTCATTCTTATGACATCTTGTACCAGGAGTTCTTCCAGGACAGGAGAGGGTTGCACTACTAAACTGCAAGTGACATTTAGCTTACTTAGTGAACGTGCACTTTTCCATTTTCTTCACATGAATACTTGGTGACATCATGTATAGCTTTTCCCTAAGATAACTTTTTCCCACATGAACATAATCACCTGCTTTGACAGTTGTTCTTCACACAGCTTGTATAGTGTAAAGAATTTCCTTGCCAATACAACATTAGCAATGAAACCACAACTAGCCAATTTAACACGAATTATAATTCGACGATCAGGAACCATCATAGCCACTGAACGGAAGTTGATCTTCAAGTTTTCAGGAAGTTCTTGCCGTCCCGCATAACCTGGATTCTGGAGAGAAAAACAGGTTTTGAAGTTGAATGCACCTCACACAAACAGAAGAATCAGCAAACCAATGTGTAATCTGGTTAGAAAAAAACAAGGGTTTGGTTTTAAATCATACATAAAAATGAACTGCCATGCAGTTTACCACCATTTCTCTACAGAATTTTTGCCTCTTTTACATCCATAAGACAAGAAAAATTTTCCATCTGAACACTTCAAATCTGAGTTCCTAGTTTTATGGGCTACTTCTACCTGTATCTCTATGGCAATTTTTCTGTACTTATCATAAAAAGCATACTTTAGGAACCAGACCTTGGCATGCAGAAGGAATCTGAAACCGAGTCAATAACATCTATTTATAGTGTTGGCTGCATTTGTTAATTCACATGCTTGAAGTTATTGAAACAAGACCCTGTAAATTGTTTTTGTAGTAATGCTCAACTGCTTTGTTCCAAGACCTGATTGACACCAGAGTTAGCAAGTACATTTAACATACCAGGTTAGACATATTAGAAACTTACTGAATACCTACCATGGTAAGAAAGATGCCAAATTCTGGATTCATTTCCACATGGTCTCCATCAGTAAAAATAAAGCTTTTTTTACGTTCCTTCTTACATGTCAACACAATTGCTATTTGTTGTGCAGCTACTGATAGTACTGGTAAATCAATACGATTGAATTCATCAAAGCAACCCCAGGAGCCAGACTGAGCAAGACCTTCAAACAGAAAAGCAACTTAGCATGACCATTATGTTGTTAACTCTTTTTGGTGCAATTTGCAAGCCAAAAGTCAGGTTAATCCACCTCAGAGCACAACAAAAAAAAAGCTTCATTTT
>WEIV01016640.1:44546-58055 GCA_013390005.1 Calyptomena viridis | reverse complement strand
GTACAGTTATTGATTAAAATTTTATTAAAATTTAATTCAATGCTATCATGTTCCTAATGGATATTTGAATTTTTAATATAAATGTTAGTGAGTTTAATAAAAATATAACTTGTTATCTTACTCCAGCGAGTTTATCCTAAAAAAGAAAGAAAAACCCAGAAAAGGTAATTTCATTTCAGAAAATAAATTTTCAGATACTAACAAGTTAAATGGAATATTAAGCACACTTTCAAGTTGCTGCTTTGTCAGAACGGATTTAGAATGACAGAAATTCCTGTGGATTTAAGTGAATTCTCCCAAGAACTGGTATACGTGACAGAAATGAAGAAAACTACTTAACTTCCTATAAAATGTACAACATTTATTATCACTTTCAAAGCTGATATTTCATGCATTTGTAGCTATTTATGACTGGCTTGAAAGCAGTTGGAGAAGTCTGCCTTCAGAGATGGCCATGCTGTACCAGCTGTGATATAACAAGAGTATTGACACTTGGTTTTAACTGAATGAGACTTGTGCTACTTTGAGCAATGCTTGGTTTAGAAATACTTTGTGCTCTGATTGATCTTGATAGTTTAAGGTGCTCTCTAAAATTATAGGGATGTAGTTTAGTACAACTGTTTGGCATGGATTGGACAAAGTTATTGTCATTGATTTTCTTTTTAAGTTCCAAACCAAGAATTAACCTCATCCCATCTATTTGGTTTAAATCAATGCTGTTCATTACACAAACTCCTTTCTTTCCCTTCTTTTTTTGTCACTCTCATTAGATAATCAAACATATATAAAACTAGGATTTAGATACTGCTTATTTTCCTTAAAATATTTTCTTCAACAGAATAAAAAAGAGATACAAATGACAAATAAAACTGTGGAACAAAATAAGGGCAACATCTACAACTCCTGGGCAAGCTGATAGAGTATGAGGAGTGCTAAAGGAAGAGTAGGAGATCATATCCATGCTATAGTGAAGTGTGCATAAAATACCTTCTCAGCTTTCAGTAGTCTGCAGCTCAAGGTTTTTCTCAGATGAAGGCGGTAGCATATTGCTCAGGAGTTCTTGAGGGTTGTCAGCTTTTCACATGTAAGTGTAATTAATAGGTTTTTGAACTTCTCCCTTTATGACATCCTGGAATAACAAGTCATACACTTCAGTAGTGTATGGATGAAGTATAATTTTTTTGTTTTGAACTTGACACATGGTAGTTTTATTTAATGTCCTTTAGTCCACATAGTATGAGAGACATTGAGCAGTTGTTCTCCAAGTCCTTCCTGGCACTAGATGTCTTCTAGGCACTGTATCTTCTAGAAAGAGTGAGTTTGTATGAGAGGGGATGAGCAATTGTATGAAAGGAGAGTGATCCTGTATGGATCTCGTGTTTGTAAGTTGTGAGGAAACACTTCTAACTTTTGAAGTGGAATAGGCTAATGTGTGCAAAGGCTTTAAAGTCCTAAGGCTTGCCTGCAGAAACTAGGAAATATTAGCACAGTAGTCACTCTACTGTTACATGAGTACTGTTGAGTGTACGCCACATCGAGGGAGCTGCAAGATGTACTTCCATTCTAAAAACATGGATAAGCTCCAGGTATAGTCTTTCTAGAGGTTACCAGGGTGTACAAACTGTATTGAAGGTTAGACTTGGTGATCTTGGAGGTCTTTTTGAACCTTAATGGTTCTATGATTCTATTAAAGTCTAGGTTACTGTATATATATTTTCCAGTGTAGACAAGCCCAAATACAGCAAGTGTACATAGGTTTCTATTTTCTGTTAGTAACTTTACCCCTCCTTTTTTTCAATTTCATATAAAGCATAGTATCTCTTGATTTTGTGATGCCACATGATTGTGGCATCCTGGCTCTAAATTTCATAGTTCTGGTTTTCTTGCTCTATCTTCATACGCAAGGTGTGCCTGCAATCATAGAGTACTTCTTCTGGGTCCCAAGAGCTGAGCACTGTATTTCAGATGAGGATATATGACTGTAATCTATCCAGAAGTATTTCCTGAACTTTCCTTTTTCATAGTTGTGACCAATGAGTTTTTCTCATTTTCTCATTTGAGGGTGTGTCTGGTTGGGTTTTTTTCCTGGTTTTCCTGGTTTGAGTCCCTGATATCAAACCAGAAAACTGTTCCTTACTCATTTGAATGGCTGTGGAAGACTGAAGATAGAATGGTATAAATACTCTAGTGATGGAGAATTGGAGATTAAAAGGTACAAGAAAAAAAATCATTAATCTAGCTTTTGGGAGGGTAAAGACAAAAGGAATTAGTCAATTGACAGCATGTGAAAATAGTACCTGTCTTGAGGCCTGAGTTTATGTCTGGTTTGGTGCTGCTGCTGAAAAATAGGGCCAACTGGAGAAAGACTCTCTGCTTCCCAGAAATCAGTTTGCTGGTTTGTAAGTGGTTTCTGATATATTAGGTTTCATGAAGCTCAAAGTCCCACATGTAAATAAGGAAAATTTATCTTGCTTACCCCATTTTTTAATTGGTATGCAAAGCTTTTTTTTTTTAAAGTTGATTGTTCTGTGGTTTTGTTTTAAATGGTTTTGTCAACTCACAAAGAGTTGCATATGTGGATGTCTCCCGAGAGTGTAGACTTGTGATGCTCTAAAAACCTAAGATTACTATATATCCAATAGCAGTAAGTTTAAAAAAAACCCAACAAAATAAACAAGCAATGACAAAAAAAATAAAGCCAACAACTGCCCCAAAACAAAACTTGATAATTATAGAATGTGGGCTGGTACACATGGCTTAATGCCAGAACAGTCAATGATTTGCAAATAATCAGTCGTAGCCTGAAAAAAATTTTATCACAGTGCCACCCTCCTACACCTAACCCTGGCAGTTCCCTGTAGCTTTGCTCAAAATTAGGCTGTAAAAATCACTTCATGTTTTCACAGCAGCAAATATTGTTACTCACACAGGCTGTTGTGCAGACCACTTATGGTTTGTAAGGTTGGATTTATAGATAAACATAACAAAGTAATCAACAAATACTTTCAAAACAAAATAGTAGGAAGTTGAGGAGGATGTGGTAGCCATGCACTGATGCTTTGTGGAATGGTTTTTTTGCAGTATTGTTGGTTTCTTAAATAGTCTGAGCATGGGTTTTGCAAAGTGTGCATGGACTGTATTTCTGCCCAGGCCTCAGAAGAGCATGTGTGTCTCTAGATACCATCTAATTTAATTTCTTTTTATTTGAATATCGTCTTAATGGGATCCAGTATAAACAATGCAGGTGTTTTACCCTGACTGGCTGCCATGAGATCTTTTTCTAGATTTTATTTTCTGTATAGATCTGTTAATCTGTTTTGCCCTCAAAAAAGCATTCACACCTTCTTTATGTCTGTTCTTGTAACCTGGTAATAACTTTACACACCCTGGTAGTCATAGATTGTAATGTTGAATTTTTGCACTCGGATTGAGAGTGCTCCCTAAAAGGGCCCTGTGTTACTGTGCAAGGACATCAGGTACATTTACACTACGAAGGTAGGTCAGGTTTTCTAAGCTCAAGTTGACACAGAAGTTTGCTTATCTTGAGTGAGGCTGGACATGCTGTGTGCAAAATAGCACTTGAGTTACTGTGCCCAGGCATTCCTGTGTTTTGTGTGGGACACAGAGGTTCCTGGGGCTCATCCCAGGGTTAGCTAAATCGATATCCCATGTGTTTCCTAAGCAGTTACATTAAAGCTAACCAGCCCTTTTGTGGCATGTAATTATATGTGACAAAGAATTAGAATTCTTGCCATGGAGCTTGTCAGCGTCCACATTCAGAGTAGTTACATCAGCAGGAACTTAGTTGTTCTAGGTTGAATAGTGTTCTATATTGTATCATAAACATTTCTGCTGTGGCAAAATGCATCCAGCTGACAGTCTTCTTCCCTTGTAGGTTACCACTCACAGGACAACACTCCAAAGGATAGTGTTCATCCTTAGATTTGAACTCTGAAATCTAAAAAAAAAAAATCCATCCGTAAAAAAGGCTAATGTTAGCAGTAACATTGTTGCCACCTCAAAACTTGTTTTTTTCCTGAGTGAATCATTTTTCATAGTACAAGCCTGCTGAGAAATAGCAAGTGTATGTTCTCAGGGGAAAATCTGAAGAGTACTTTCTTAAATATACCAAACAAATTGAGTACTCCAGTTCTTTTCTTTTAAAACAAATATTTTCTAGAAGACTAGTCTCTCACAAAAGTGGATATTGATGTGGTATCCATGTGGGACAGAAAAGGATTGTTTGAGCTCACTCAAGTGAAGTCTTCCACCCCTTTTGTAACAAATACAGACACCAGTAGATGAATGAGTGTTACAGCTGGTGCCTGTCGTGATCACATGTTCTGCTTATGGATCTTGTCTTACTCTAGACTTGATGTATTACAATAATTGAAGTAATAAACTTCCCAGTGAAAGATTCAAGGAGTAAAAGATACAGCTTCAACTCAGCCTTGAAATGCCTCCCTTTTATTAAATTGAGGTTTTGAGGTTTAGGACAGCAGTATTTCTGTGGCTTTTTTTTATGAAAAGACTGAAATATTTGCTCTCTTTCTACTTGAGTGTAGGTGGAAGAAGGCAACATTTTTTTAAACACATGCAATTGTAACAACATTCTGACAGGACCAACGTTAATTTATAAAATTTCTTTCATATGTGAATAATAGATAAGGCTAAAGTCTCCCACTGAAGTTTTTACATGGCATATCCATTTCACAAAGGAACTTAATTCTTTCGTAACGATGTTTTTAATTCTAACATGAATGAATGGGTTATTGAAATTTGTGTCCTTCATTCATATTTCTCTGTGTAGTAGATCAAAATGGTTCTTTCAAGTGACCTATGCCCTGTGTAGCCTTGGTATTTTCATGTGTGGTCTGCAGCCCATAGCAGTAAGAGTAATGTCTGTGCTGTGGAAGGGAAGAAAAAACTAACAGATGTCTGTGAATGCAAGAAAGTGTTGTGGAAGTAGAGATGGGATGCAGTGCTGCCTGCAGATTAGTAGAGATTTCTATGGAAACTTGACACTTCTGTAGAGTTGGTGTCCCATACCAGTGTCTCAGAGCACAATATCTGCCTATTGTAGGAACCCTGTTTGTCAGCAATCCTGATGTCAAAGATAACATATTTATTTGTAGAAAATTCAGGGTATCATGTTCAGCAAGTCTTCCATAAAACAAAACAAACCCATTCCTCAAAGAAAGGAAAGCCCAAAACACATGGATAAAAAAAAAACACCAAAGAAACGTAGTTCACTAGTTAGTTTGTATTTCTTATTATTGGGTTTTTTCTTGTCACTTTAATATGCTCCCATTTTTTAAATAGTGACCTTTTCATAATTTGCCATTTCATAGATTAAACCACTGTTAATTTGCCTTAATTTCACTTTCTTGTGAAGTTGGTGCACTTATTATTTAATAATGCATCAGCATAAAATATTTCTGTAGAAGTTAGTGGAAAAGATTATATTCTGCTCCATAAGGCTACCCAGATAAATACGCAGATCTGATATTACATTTTCCTTTGAATCCTTTAGCTTCCATATGTATTAGGAGGAAAACATTGACAGACAAGACTCATATAGGACTAAAACTTTAGTTTTGTCTCCTTAACAATCTTCATCAATCAGTAGAACTGTTAAAGGAGTTAAATACCAGTGATGTGTTGTTTAGTAAGATTGCTTTATCCTAGAAGCAGGTAGCCCCATTGTTGCATTTTCCCATTAATGCAATGTAGCTGCAATTCCTTATAGGACTGTTGGTGTACAGAATAGTTTCAGTACATGAATGTAGTTTTTACAGGTACTATTTTACTTGAGGTTAGTCTGAAATCCTCTATTTTCCTGTTGCTAAGCTTGTTTGTCCCTAAGTTGCAGTATATGTCTGCCATAGCATAAGGTGTTCAGGAGGAAGTACTTGATCCTGAACACTTGTAAGAAAAAAGAATACTAGTAGTGATATCACAATCCTTCAAAAAAACTCTCTGAGAATTGGCTATTATGAATGGATTTTATATGCGGGGTAATAATGGGCATTTAGAGTACAATTCATAGTGAGGGGATCTTAAAATAGATTTTTGAGGGGCTTTATTTCTTTCTGTTCCCTGGGCTTCTGAGCATACTGTAAGATCAAAGATGGAATTGGGGTTTTTTCTAGCATCCAGTCTTGTATTACAAAAAGAACTAGCAGGTTAATGTATCCAATTGTAATTTGTGATAAGCTCAGTTAAAATCTACGAAGAAAATCATCTGGTTTTTACAGTCTTTATGAACATTTAAACAGCTGTGTGTGTGTGTTTTGGCTTCAAGCTGATCTCTCAAAAATATGTAAATGCATGCTTTACACAATTCTGTCATAAAATTCAGTTGGTTGTATTACTTACGTGCCCTTTTCACAGCATTCTCTCACCTCCCACTCATCTATAGCAAACCTCTATAGTTATTCCTACTGATTAAATTGCTGCTTAGAGATGAGTAGAGAGTAGTGAGCTGCAGGCTATGCATCTTGTGGATCTGATATGACTTTGAAGACTGGTGGTGATTCGTGGATGGGCTTTTTCTTTACCTGTTTGAACCTGGAAGTAAGGTTGGCATTCAGAAACAGCATGCAGTTCTTGAGATGTGGCATGGAAGCCTGAACATGAATGCTTACAGGAAGGTAGCTGGCCATCCCTTTTGTGCTGAGTTTAGATCTGAGCTGGTCAATAAACTTCCTTTCCTGTCTACTTTTTCAAAGTAATAGTTTTGCTTAATGATCAAGTGAAGGGTTTCTTGCCACAGGAATAAACACTTAAATCCTTGTGTCTTTGGGACAGTAATGTTACACGGGTGAAGTTTGAACAGGGAGACAAGACAGACAGTAAGTGCATTTTTTTTCCCAACTGCAGGAACATGCTGAGTGCAGCAAACATAAAAGGCAAAAGGAATTACATGATCCATAAAAATGTTGGCCCAAGTAAGCACAACTGTTGGTCTAGTTAAGGAATGATTAAATAGAAATAATATAAATTATATTCCTCGGATTTTCTGACTCAAGGTTCTGAGTATCTAAATGTTATTGTTATACAGTACTTAATTGTGAAATTTGCTAAGATACTTGATCCTGAGTTTTTAATGATGTGATATTCCATGTATTTAGATGTATGCCACATCAAAAAACAAGTGACTACTGTCTGATGGAAAAGGGAACTAAAGAAAACCTTCCCTATCCTGACAAGCTTAACACAAAACTCCCTAAAGTCTGCCTTTATAGTTATATTTTGTACTGGACTTTGGGTGCTGTTACTATAAATTGCTCTTAAGGATGCCTTACATCTTTTATTGTAAGGATATTTATGTATAAAGATGTTACTGAATTTGCTGCTTGTTGTCCATTTTCACCATTGAAATCCAATTTTAAGGCTTGGGGTGAACATTTTTCAAAGTTTGCAAAACTGTAATCCTTGAAAAATATTGTACATAAAATAGCAAGCTGTTTTGTATTTGTGAGAAGCTGAGAAAGTTATTACTTCAGCTTTTGCCAAGTAAGATGACTGGAAAAAGAAAAGTTTATCATAGAGGATTACGGAAGGAACAGATTTATGGCAACTGTCTGATATATACCCGGTATCCTCATGTTCAACTAAACCAGACTTGCCCTGAGCCTTCTGGAGCACAATGCCCTTAGCAAGTAGCTTTCGACAGCTTTTTCAGGAAGCAATATTTTTCTTCAGAAAGAGGGTCACTTCACTGTTTTTCTTTTTCCTTCTCCCCTGTCTTATCTTTTGGGTTCAGGAAGTATTTTAAATTTACAGCCAGCTTTGAAGGCATGAAGCAAGTTCAGCCCCAGAAGTATTTCCTGTTATGGCATTAATCTAATTCTGTGAAAGTAGAACTGATTTTTCATCTGTAAAGTAAAGTGCCTGGAGCAGCAGACCATTACTCTGGGTTATCATGATAAAGAGGCTTAGTTTTGACACCAAAGTGTTTATCAGCCTAACCAGGGGAAGATTTCATCCTTTTGAAAGAGATATTTTTGAAAGAGATATTAATGGATTATAATATTTCTCTCCTTCATGGAGACAATGAGTTCATATTGAAAATGTTGACCTGAAATAACAATGTTCCCATAACGTATTATAATTTATGTGGAAAGCTACCAGTACCTGGGGGAACAGGGAAAACTAGTTGTAAAATTATAATATAGTGGATGTGTCCTAAGTACATGATAGTGATAATTTCAGAATTATAGAATAGTTTTAGAGCTCTGGCTGAAGCTGCTGTTTGGTTTATGGTTTCTGTGATGCCTGTGAATGTGATGAATCTGATCTGACTCACTTTAAGAATGTTACAAAATATACTGCATGATAGCACTCAGATACTGTAGAGACAAGTTTCACACCTCTTTTAGTGGCTAGAATGGTATTGCCTTTATGTCGTGCTTCTAATAGCACTTAAAGCATTCTGCATTTACCTAGAAATGGGCAACAATTTATACCATATTCCTTATTTGTACGACTGCCTTCTACAGTGTTTAAGATTTTTTTAACATTTATGTTATAAAGAGATAGTTTGAAGTTTATACTTAAACTTGCCCACAAAAACTAGTGCCAGCTTGAAGCTTTGACTGTATCACAAGTATGCAAGTGTACAAACTACATGTGCAAATCTGTTTCACATGGGAGCTGTAAGAAATCTCAGAGTGCCCTTCTTCCCTACTCCAGTTCCAGTGTCTGTATTTAGGTGTTAATCTCTCCAAATTAGCATTCATATCCATATTTGTTTGCTGTCACTTTAGAACTATAAGTGAAGTGTATTCATTGGTCTTGTGACTGTTAGTAGTAATTTTTACTTTATTTGTAATGAGTACGTTTTAATATGAGAGTGCCTGTGGACTAGGAAGTGGTGCAATTTTTCCTCACTGACCTCTTGGAAAGCGCTGCCTTTGGTTTGCCTGAGGAGGCAGGAACCTAAATTTGTGCAGCCTGCAAGGAGGAGCTGCCCAAGGCAGCTACATGGGATGGCAGCTGAAACAGGATTTTGCGAGCATAGAAAAAACTAGACATGCAGGGGCCAATTAAGCCATAAATACTCAGGGTTACAGGAATCCCCAAGGGTGACTTTAGATTTGAAGGAAACATGGTTAAGAAGCAGGCATAGAAGGAAACATCAGTCTAAGTTTGGGTAGTTTTCAGGGGTGACAAAACAGGAGCCTGTGGCTGGTGTGAAGGACCAGAGTCCAGTGAAGACAGCTGGATTGTCCCAAGGATCCACTGGGCTTGAAAGCCTGTGGGGGATGCACAGTCATGGTGGGGCTGAGCAGGCATGAGGGGATAGCAGTGCAGGCTGCTCTTGTTTCCCTTCTTTGTCTGCCACCAAGTGCCCTATGGGTGTTTTGTTCTGGAAGAATCTCTGGGACCACTAGGGCTAATTGTCTTACACCTTCAGGCCTTAAGCTGTGAATTCTGTACCAATTCATTTGGTCAATTGGAAAAAAAAAAAATTACAAGTTGTTGAGTGGGATTGTGTAGCTATGTGCAAACTCATTATTTTTAGAAGTGCTTGCTACTTTTTGATAGCAGACAATATAGAATTAAAGATAAGTAAGAAAGCAGTGTTCTCACATCTATCTGTCTGTCTGTCTGTCTGTCTGTCTATCTATCTATCTATCTATTTATCTATCTATCTATCTATCAAAAATTCAGACATTTCTTATAGAGGGTAGTGTATCCCAAGTGTCTTCTCCCTGTCCTTGATTCATGTCTTTGCTTGTCTATTATATTCTAGTGGGCTGCATTCTGAAGGGAAGCAGGGAACTGCACTGAGTGAAAGTGAGAGAAAATAAATGTTAGGGTTTTAGCCAATCTTCTAGCAACCCTAGAAACAGTTCTCCCATAAAACCGGCCATGGTATAGGGTAATTAATGAGTAGTTGGGGGAGGTAGAGGTTAGGAATTACTTGCCCTAGCACTGCTGATAATAAAAGTGTGCAAGTAATTGTGACCTAACTCTGTCTACATCACATTTACATTTTTACCAACAAAAAAATTATGTATATAAAGCATATTTATTGACCCTCATTTCTAATGCCATTATGCTTGTAATTTGCTATTTTGGACTTTGAAGACATTAATGTACTACTTAGTCTAAAAAATATCTCTTTTTTTTAAATGTGTGTAGATGGTGGAGTAGTAATTGAATAAAAATTGTTATATATACAGAAAGTTAAATTTGAAAGATTTCAAAGAAATGTGCCTATTATAGTTTTGCTATTTGGCATAGTTATATAAAAATTCACATTATTTGTTTGTGGTTGGTTTTTTAAGTATATATAAAATTGGAATTGCCTTTATGTATGCCCTATCTGTTAGGGCAGGTCTGTAGCGGTGCATTCACTCTGCAGTAGATCTTCAAAGGCAATGTAACAAGCCCCTTGAGCCACTTTTCCCCATGGCTTTCCCAAACTGCAGCCTGGAAGTCTGCTGGGGGAGGGGAAGGGAGCATCTGGGCCTGAAAGGATGGAGCACTTTCAACTCTCTTTTTTGTGCTGTAGAACAGCTGTTGAAAGAAGGCAACCACCATGCATTAGAGCAGCAATTAGCACTGCTCTGGCATATGTTGAAATGCTCTCGCCCATCCCTTGGGAAAGTAAAAAATTATGTGAGATGCAAAGGTAGATGTCCTTCCTCCATTATGTCTCCTGTATGATGCCTTCCTGAGATGGTATTGTCTTTTGTCTATTCATCAAATTTCTGTCTGTTGATATTTTGAGGAACAGGGAGTCGGAACTGTAAGAAAGTGATGATTCCTCTATTTATCAGTAGGATAAATATCACTTTTTGCAGATTATCAATATTTTAAAGCTTTTTACTGAAGAGTTATGGTGTGAATTTCCCATGGTTTCACTGAAGGAAGGAAGGGGGAGTTGTGTATTATTACTGGGAAATTATGTCTTGTTCTAAAACTGCACCTATGGTTTCAATTAGTCAACTCTCAATTATAATAACGTAATGAGGAGTAATGAGGAGGTGGGGATAACCTGAGACTAACACAAAACATACGTAAAATTAGATTGCAAGAGCCTCTGTTGAGAGCTTAATGGAAATAAAAGTCCTATGACAAGAGTTGGTGGGCACAGATCTCCAGTTAGACACATGGAAGCAGGTGATGCCTACATTGCTACAAAGAACTGGCCCAGCTGTGTCACTCCTGTAAGCAGCCAGCTCTCCAGCCAAACTGGGCTTAGTCAAACACTCCAGCATGGATGGTCATGAGCAACTCATGGAACTGCTGGGAACATCATTTTAGAAGCATCAAATACCTTGTCTTTGTGAGGAAAGGAGTATTGGAAAAGGCCCTCGGTAACCACTGGATTGATTTTTGAGAACCATTGTCAAACTGGCCTTTAGGTCTTTTTTCCCTAATTATTGATAATTGATAAATGTTATCCTGGCCAAATATATTTGTTTCAGACTCTCCCAGTATCTTTATGTTTAATAAATGCACATGCCTATACGCTGCAGCTTTGTGGCGATCAGAGATGATACGTTTGTATTTCATCCTTCTACCAGAAAATGCAAGCTTCTTATGTACAGAATCAAATTGTTCCCTTCCTAAATGTTGGTGTAAAAGAAACATATATGACTCTGTTCACATCTGTAGATCCATAAAAATGTTATTCATTCATATGCCCACTTTAAAAATTTTTGAAAAATCATTTCAGGGAGAAGAAAGTTGAAAGGGAAAATACGCTGAAGGTACAAAAATATTTTCTGTTGGTTTGATTGACAACTGTATCTATTACCACCTCATCTAAGGTCAAGATAAAAACATATCCATAATTTTCTTTCCTTGAAAAAAAAGAGTATGTTTGTTATTTAGAACACATCGTCTGAGGATTACAATCATGCACAAAGGAATCTCTGTATTAATATTTTCCCTAGCAAGTATTTAAAAATTTTGGTTTAGATTATTACAGGTAATCCTGTTGTTCAAGCAATCCTTGAAGTTTCTAGACATGTAAGCTGGAGATTTTACCAGGAAAATTTAGTAGAGACTATAATAAAACAGAATTAATTGAATGCCTGGCTGAATATAGTCCACTTGGGAGAAGTCAGCATGGCTCCTGCAAAGGGAAGTCAAATTTGTGGTGTTAATAGAACTCAACAAACATGTGGGTAAGGGATATCCAAGTAATACAACTATGTCTATATTGGGAAGAAACACCATACAACAGGAACAATTTTCAAAGTAAAACTATCAGAGGACCAGACACCCATGTTATGTTTGGTGTGGGAGAAGCAAGGACACTTGGAATAGTCCCCATCTGGCCAGCAGGACTACAAAACGAAAGCAAACTAAACAAATAGTAACCCAAAAATTTGGAATCATAAAGCGAGGACTAGAAAACAAGACATAGAAGACAAAATACCAAAGAAATCCACACCTTGGATAATCCTTATAGTTCTGTTCTGTCAATTCCAAAAGGCTGTAATAGAACTTGGAAAAATGTTCAGAGAAAGGCAATAAGAAAAGATAAAGAATGTTCCTGTGTAAGGAGGAACATAGGACTCTTGCTTGAAAAAGAAACAGTTGAAAGGAGCAAATTACAGAAGCTGAAAAAATTAGTCATGAAGCGAGAGGATACATAAGGATCTCTTCCAAGGTGAGACTTAAGTGTTACTTAATTGAGACAGTAGAAGCCAGATTCAAAATAAATACTGGTAGTAGACATGTGCTACATCTTTGGCAAGGGTAGTTGTAGATGCAAAATGTTCACTTCCAAGACAAGTTCTTGAAAGATGAAGTATAGCTACGTTTGGTATTGAAAGTTGTGCCTTAGTTTTCAGAATGTTCTGAAACATTAAAAAATTTGTAAGGAATTGTAATTCTACAGAGAGACTTTTCTTGGGTGTAGAGTTTATAGGAGCAGCTGTGCTACTCCTTGTTTCCATACTACTTTTGGTTTTGGTAGAAGTAATAAGTTTGCTAAGACAGAGCTGTGAGTAGGACAAGTTCAGTCAGAATAATATATATGTGAACACCTGATGCTCAGCTATGTGGGAAAATACAAACCAGCAGTTTACATAAGAACAAATGGAGAGTTGCAAACTATACTTTATGTGAGCCCTGTTATTTCATCCAACAGAGCTCCAGTCAGAGTGGGATATCTATTTTTACAGAGTAAGTACAATTAATAACACTAGTTCAAGCAGTATTTTGCCCATCAGTTCTTGCCAAAAAATGATGATTGGAAAAATCTTTAGCACAAGAAAGCTAAAATCCAAAATTAATTTCAGATGTTTCACTGTAACAGCAACATATCACTCAGCTTTGAGTGAGTTATGCAAAAACTGGAATCATAGAATATCCTGAGTTGGAAAAGACCCAAAAGGGTCATCAAAGTCCAACTTCTGGCCCTGCATAGTACAGCCCCAATAATCCCACCGGGTTCCTGCGAGTATTGTCCAAATGCTGCTTGAAGTCAGACAGGTTTGATGTTGTAACCACTTCTCTGGGGAGCCTGTTCCAGTGCCC